>RJWJ010011788.1:0-43630 GCA_004363605.1 Indri indri | reverse complement strand
GGCCCCACCCCGGCTGCACCACCACTGGCCGCGTGACCCTCAGCGGGTGGTTCCGCCTTTTTGTTCCTCGGTGTTCTTACTTGGAAAATGGCTCTAACTCGTGGGCTTGTTGTAAGAATTCGATAAGAGGACCCACCTCCAGGGCCCAGCACGGTGCCTAGCACATGGCAAGCTCTAGAATCTGGCTCCTCCCCCTAAATCAAATACATCAGCTGTCTGTCAGTGGGCGCATTGACAAACCCTGTGAAGCGGTGAGATTGTACAGCAGTTGTCATTGTTTTTAGGTTTCTTTTTAAATTGTCTGCAGTCCCTGCCGATGGCAATTTTATCCATCTTGCCCCTCTTCTTGGGCGTCGGGATTTTTTTTTTTTTGGCGACAAAGTCTCGCTTTGTTTCCCAGGCTGGTGTCATCATAGCTCACTGTAACCTCGAACACCTGGGCTCAGGCAATCTTCCCACCTTAGCCTCCTAAAGAGGTGGGACTACAGGTGCCACCACCACACTCAGATAATTTTATCTTTTGTAGAGTCAGGGTCTCGCTATGTTGCCCAATCTGGTCTCCAACTGCTGGGCTCAGGTGATCCTCCCGCCCCGGCCTTCCAGGGTGCTGGGATGACAGGCGTGAGACAGAGTCTTCCCGGAGACAGGGGAGACCCTGAGAGGTCTCATGGGGGCAGACAAGGGGAGGGAGGCAAACCCCGGGTGACGCTGCAGAAGCCGTGCTGCAGGAAGAGGTGTGTTCTCAGCATCGTGAGTTGGAGCACATCTTCATTCATTCATTCACTGAACATGCCCCGTTGTGTGGTTTCCATGGTATCCATTCAGGATACTGAAATGAAGTTACCTAACCAGGGGCTGAGTGGCAGCTGTGTTTCTAGCCACCATCTCACTCTGGGTCCTTCGGCCGCAGCCCTTGTTCCCGTCTCCTCTGCGTCCTTTCATGCCGTGGCACCCTCGCGCGATGCTTTCTGCTCTCGTCCTTCTCCCTTGTCATATTTACAGGACGTTCTCTTTGCGGTTTCAGCCACCCTGTGGCTTCACGATCACCCCCGAGAGTCACCTCCTCTCTTGAACTCCACCTGGCACCCCAACATCCAGGCATCATCTCCAGCCGGCCAGCTGCCCCTCCTCTGCGTCCTGGCTGAGGCCCCTGGCCTCCCGTGGTCGCCTCCCAGTCCGTCTGCTTCCAGGACTGACCCCACTGCAAATGCGTCTTTGTCTTGGTGTCCTAGTGACCCCTAGGAAACACTGACCTCTCTCTCCGGCCGCAGATGCCATCACAGTGGTCCCTACACCTGTCACCGTGGCCCCCCTTGAATGGAATCTGCCACACCACCTTTAAAAACAAGCAAA
This sequence comes from Indri indri, assembly GCA_004363605.1. Classification (NCBI taxonomy): domain Eukaryota; kingdom Metazoa; phylum Chordata; class Mammalia; order Primates; family Indriidae; genus Indri; species Indri indri. The sequence continues at coordinate 42,277 of RJWJ010011788.1, read as the reverse complement.
AAGAAAAAGAAAACACAAACCTCATGCTATGATTCCTCTCTTTCCCATCCGCGATGATTCCTGGAAGCTTCCAGGATAAATTTTAAGCTCTTATGATGGCACCCAGGCCTCTCAGCCGCCTCCCTCCTGCCTCAACTCCTGTGTCTCTCCCATGGGAACCTTACACTCAATTATACTGAGCTACTCAACAGTGTTCCCAATCACTTTCTATACTTCTAGCCTCAGTGCTCGCTCCTCCAGGAAGCCCTCCCTGACTTCCTCAGGCCAGGGCAGGAGCATTCACACTGGCTGTGTATTATCCTCACAGCATTTATCCTGAGGTTTTGCCTACGACAGTTTTTGTTGTTGCTGAATAAATGAAGAAATCACCAACAAAGGTAATCATTGTTGATGAAAGAAAAGGTTTTGTTATATTAAATGTCATACATGCTTGTAGAAAAATAATAAGGAAAATTTAGACAATAATAGAAAATAAAAATTATGGCCCATACTTGACTGAGCATAACATCTGTTAACATTGCTTCATTTTTCTCCACTCTTTTATCTATGATGTTTTAAATATAGTCTCAATTGTGTTTAGAAATACTGTATATAGTTTTTATTCTCTCTTTTTTTTTTTTTTGAGGAAAGAAATAACCACAGCCCAGGTATCAAATGCTCTGTAAGATGTTTCAATAGCCACAGAATAAGGCTCTGAGGATGCGGCATTGTGTCTTCGTTTGTATATTGTTGGACACTTAGGTAAACAGGTTGAGTGAAACCAAAACGACAACTCCGCCTTGAGTGAATGCTTAAACACACTCCTCTCTGTCAAAATAACACAATGTCATTGAACAATGTGTTTGTTTACTATTGTGAATAACATTGCTGCGAACATCTCTAAGGGTAAATAATTTTTTGTGGTTCAAACTATATCCTTAAATTATATACTAGAGGTGCAATTATAAATTTAAAAAAGTATAAGCATGCCTAAGGACCCTGTCACTTGTTTCCAAAATGTTGTATCAGTTTACACTTGCATCTGGGTTCTCTGTGATTACCTCAGCTTTGTAAATTTGATAGCTAAGAACTGGCAGCTAATGGATTCTTAGTTGTCCTGAGTTCTTTTTCAAATTGTCAAAACAAGTTTTGGAGAAAACTTAGTTGAAGAACACACTTAGCATGCATGTTCTTGTCGATTCGTGGGTTGCTCATTAACCTTTTTCATAATTGTTGCAAACATTGTTTCTCAGTGTAGATTAGGAGCTGAACATCTGCCTTATGTCCTCAAAGAAATATGCCTAACCAGGTGCTTGATAACCTAAAATAGATTTTTCTGCCCGGCTTTATCTTATAAGATGTTGACGCGTCACAACGTGTTGAGCAGATGAGTGAGCGATGAAGGCTGGAGTCAAGTCGAACCAAAACGGCGGCTCTGCCTGGGTGACAGCTCACACAGTCCTCTCTGCAAAAATAACATGATGCCGTTAAACACATCCCAGCTGTTCCATCACATTGTTTCCTAGGAAACAGTCGCCGACTAGCTGAGGCCCGGCAGGCCTGTCATTTCCACCCACGTGCGGGGTGCGTCCATGTGACCCAGCGCCCACACATCCCTGCGCAGAGGGTCGGCCTGAGTCAAGTTCTGGCAGAAGAACAGGACGGTGTTTGGACAACTTTGAATGTCAGACACCAAATCATTTAATGAAAGCCAGCTAGGAGGAGTAGGTTTTCCTGTGTTCTTGGACATTTCACAAATGGTGGTAGATGGTTATAATTTTAAAAAGGAAAAAGTGATGCATGTTCTAAGGATGATTTGTCAATTGGATTTTTCACAGAGAGGAAAAAGTCTGAAATGTCCAAAATAAAGCTATTTGCTATTGTTAGGACGCAGCTGGTGGGGCGGAGAGCAGTACTGTGGAGACGGAGGTCGTTCCACCCAGGCGGTCTGTGCCCTGACTCCGCGATGTGTCTGCTTGGCCATGTGGCTGTGGACTGATCATTTGTCAAGCCTGGGATGATGACAGCAGCCTGCGGGGAGCAGTGGCCCAGGCCAAATCAGGTTTGGAGGCCTCTTCCTGTCTGTGACTCCAGGAAAGATGGAAGAACATTCATTTGTCCTAAGGAAGCCAGGGTGGGGCAGGAAAGAGCCACAGAGAGCACCGCTGGGCTGCGGGTCTGGTCGCACCATCTTGGATCTGTCAACTTGAGTACGTTACTTGACCCTGAGCCTCGGTTTCCACAGTGGTGCCAGGGGGATGACAGCGCCGACTTTTCAAGGCTGCTGAGACTTACGTGAGCCCAGACACGTAAAGTGCCCAACACAGCACCTGTGCGTCCCGCGTCCGGTGAATGTCTCATGCGTGCCTGTGACATGACCTTCTCCAGGTGGCACGTTCCGCGTGCCAGGCTCCACTGCTCGTGGGGTGTGGGACCTGGGCAAGCTGCTTCCTTGTCTGTGCCTTGGCTTCCCCATCTTAAGTAAGAGTGCAATCATTCCTCAATAAACAAGTCGAAGCATGTCAGGCATTTTAACAATGTCTGGCACGTGGTGTGAGCTGTGGCGTCGTTATCCTCTGCAGCAACTTGTCCTCCTCCTCCTCCCCACTTAGAAATATCGTCCCTGAAAGTGAGGCGGTGAGGATGGCAGACGTCAGCGGCGCTGACAGCTGTGCGGGGCGGCCCCGGCCCTCACGGTGGGCGTTCCTCTCCTTCCCCGCCCGTCCCTCTGACAGACCTACGACACCTCCCGGGGGAGCCAGTCTGTTGCCGCCAAAGACAGTCCGGGGATTCCCAGCCAAGGGAAGCCCTGCAGGCCTCTGGCAATTGTTGCTAATAACCCCGAGAGCACCCTGTGCAAGTGACAGCCGCGGACTTGTGTCGCTCGTGTGACAACCTGCACCACGCACGCATCCTACCGGTGCCATGGCGGCGCGAATCTGAGAGCCAGAGTCTTTACAGATCAGTCGAGGCTCTGAAACATTTCATATCAACTCGTGAAAACAAATCCGGGCACCGCCCGCGACTCCACAAACGCTAATTTGCTTGTCACACACCAGAAACCCGGGACGGCACAAAATCGACGCTCTCTTGCTGGCTTGCGGGTCCTGCTGGGCACTTTTAGGTCATACACTTTTAAGTGGGACACTTTTCAATCAGAGATGAGACCATTACAGTGATACCTTTTATGTTGTTTGAGCCTTTTGTATTCTAGCAACAGCTAAAGAGAAGTGTGGCAGGGAGAATTGGGGCCACAGGGACAGGGAAGACGAGTTGGGGACAGGGAAGGAAGCCAGGGCAGAGGGGAGGGGTGCGGGTGAGGCTGGGGAGCTGTCTTCCAGCGGAGCACAGGCTCACAGCGCCCCCCACCTGTGTCGTGTCCCTTCTGGGAGAGCTGGCTGGGGCCAGGGTCATTTACATGTCTGTGCACACGTGTGTGTATGTGTGTGTGTGTTTCCTTTTGAAATACACTAGACAACTCTCTCTAAGTAAATTACATTTAAGTGATGTAACTGACCGGTCTGGCAACATTTTTTCTTAATGCTTTTACTCTGTTAACTGGGTTGAGTTTCTTTTTCTTATTTTGGTTTTTGCATCTTTTACTAAACTATATGACTTAATACAATTATCATTCTTTTCAAGTTTGATATTCTCGTGAATAGTTTTTTTCAGCAGGCGATTACTCAGGCAGAAGTAGTTTACGTCAGATCCTTTAGGATCTATAATGTTATCCTTGCTTCTGTACCCAGTACCTGTATCTAGTAGAGTAAAAAACTAACTTCCCTTTGATTAAGCAAAAGTTACCGAGGAATTTCTCGCACATTTCAAATTAGCGGACTCCGAATGTGATTGTACCGTAATCACCGGTGGCTTCTCTTAACATGTTTGTTATTAGGCTGATCTAATGAGCTGCTTATTCTAAAATTTCTGCCACAGTGTGATACTTGAATTGCCCACATTTCAGTGATAATTTGTGATCCTTGAGTACAAAAGCACTCTTTAAAATACGAATCCTTATAAAGTCCTCTTCGTGTAACCTTTGCCTCGATGAGACCGCTTTGCTCGTATCGTGGTCCTGTGGCGTTCAGATACAGCACAGCAAGTTCTGTTTATCTTCACATCTGCACGTGTTGACTCTACTTTGAGCGATTTTTTACTAAAGCATAGCTATCGTGAGTAGGAATTATCTTTTTGCCCTAAAAACCAGCCTTTTAGAGGAGCTTCCTCCTTCACAGCGAGCGCCCAGGCCGGCCACCTCCGACTCAGGTTCGATCCTGAACATCTGTCCCTCGCACCGCCGTGAACTCGGCCTCTGGAACGTCTTCTGCCCTGCCCGATTCCACGTTGTTGGCTTGGACCACGACAGAACCCTTCTTGCTGGGCTCCTCCCTCCGGTTCCTTCCCATGGCTTCTACGGTAGAATCCATAGAAGCTGGTTCAGTCTCCGCACCTACGGTCACTTTAGAGAGGAAGGGTCAGCGCCCCCCAGCTTCTTGTTCTGTGAGTGATTTTTGTAAAAACAGCAGCCAATGTATAGCTATGTGTTGGCAGTACGCAGCTCTCAAAATCAAGGTGGAAAATGTGGTTCTTAGGCAAGAGACTCAGAGTTTTGTGTCCAATGAAAATCTAATGTTTGAAAAATAAGAAATTGAGAGTGAATAAAAGATTTAAAAATTCCTAGATATCCACCGTGATCAGACTACTCGTTCAAAATGGAAAGCAGGGAATTTTCTGTACCCCTCAATACAAATTTATGTTGTTCTTGAAAAAATATCGAACCGTGTTTTAAATTTGGTTTCCTTCTGGTTATTCTAAGAGAGTATCTATTTTATCTTATATTGAAATAACACCTTACGAATACCTAAAAGTGGATGATATGTATTTTTAAGTGTTTCCCTTATACTGAGGCTTTAAGCATGACCTCTCCATTTGAGTCAGCTTGTGTTTCGAGTATTGCTGCAGAGAAGCCACAACATGCTGTATCTTTAGTAAACAGTGGCGCTGTTTCAATTCTTCATAAAGTGTCATGAAATTCTTTCACAACATGGCGGGGCGTTCCAGCTTTTTAGGCAGAGGACCAACTTAAAACGAGTTGTGCCTGCATTTGCATTATGAGAACATGAAGGAGTGGCCTTGTCTCTATATTAAATAAATGCTGGCGTTGATTAGCTTGTTAACTGATTTTTTTTTTTCAGCTAGGGGTTGGGCCTTCTTTTATTACAAATACTGTCAAATTTTTATAGACTGTTTCAGTGAAAAAAAGAAACGTGGGGACTCACTCTCCAAGGCTCGAAGTCGCCACCAGGAGGCATAACAGACTTCTCTGTCGCTGGTCGGCGAGAGGACGGGGCAATGGTGGGGGCCGCGGGCGGATGCAGGACCCCACAGGAAGAGCTGGGTGGGGAGAGGGGGAGTTTGGACGTGGCTTCTCCCCCGCGCTCCGCACTTCTCCTTTCCGCAGAAGGCACCACTCCGTGTTTTCTGTCTGCACCCCGTGCCTGGCGTGGAGCGGGGGTGTGTCTGTGCCAGGCCGTGGCGCTCGTCACAGTTATCATCAGCTACCTGTGCCGTTATTCCAGTCGGATTCACTCTGGAAGGCTCGGGTGCCCCGGCTTCACCGTGGCGTCTGTTGTGTGGGAGGCCCTTGGTCCATAGTTGTTGATTGAATGAATGAAGGAAGGAAGGAAGAAGATTGCATTCGGCAGTGAGGGGGGCTCTCTGGGACCATTTAAATCATTCTGAGGAGACACGCTGAGGCTATGCCACAGGACGGTAGCCGTGGGAGGGCACCGGAGCGCTGTTAGAGAGGAAGCTGACGTGAGGATGAACCCAGAGGTGGGAGGAGGCCGTCCCGAGGCGCGTGCCAACGGCCGGCATCTGTGGGCGTCACCGACGCTAAGGCTCTGCCGCGCACAGCACCGTCTACCAGTGTTGTGTGAAAGTATTGTCTCCTTTAATCCTTACAATCCAGCCCTACACATTGTTACTATTATTATCCCTCCTTTACAGGTGAGGACTGAGGCACAGAGACGTTAAATAGGGCCTTTTAGGAGGCACTGGTTGGAGTGCCCCGACAGGTCGGGACCTGCAGGGGAAGGACTCCAGGGGCAGCAGGAGTTCCGTTTGGGGTGTGTCTCATATGAGATGCCTTTGGGACGTCTGGACAGAGGTGTCCAGCCGGCAAGGGCTGAGACTTGGAGGAGGTGGGATCAGAAATCTAGATCTGGGCCGGGCGCGGTGGCTCACGCCTGTAATCCTAGCACTCTGGGAGGCCGAGGTAGGGGGATTGATTGAGCTCAGGAGTTCGAGACCAGCCTGAGCAAGAGCGAGACCCCGTCTCTACTAAAAATAGAAAGAAATTAATCGGACAACTAAAACTATATAGAAAAAAATTAGCCGGGCATGGTGGCGCATGCCTGTAGTCCCAGCTACTTGGGAGGCTGAGGCAGAAGGATCGCTTGAGCCCAGGAGTTTGAGGTTGCTGTGACCTAGGCTGACACCACGGCACCCTAGCCCAGGCAAAAAGAGTGAGACTCTGTCTCAAAAAAAAAAAAAAAAAAAAAGAAATCTAGATCTGGTGCTGGGCAACATCTGGTGGTCAGAGTGGTGGGACGTTGCAGGAAAGAGCCCTCAGACCCCCAGGGATCTAACACACTCCCCCAGATGAGTGGGCGTAAGGATGTCAGCCCAGGTTTTCTTTCACTCTTTTCTGTGGCATCCAGAAACAGGTATAATATGATAAATGAGATGCAAAAGTTACTAACTATTCACTTTTTACAGGAGTAGTAATCAGTATGGATTAAATGAGAGCTGTGCAGAAAGGCATGAATTTGCATTATTATTACTTTTGCCTTCAACCATGTGACTATTAAAAGCAAAAAGCAATAATTAAGGAGGACAAAGAACTGTATTTGACATCTTGAAAGACCCAGAAGGATTCTTAACCTTCCCAGAGATCCCTGAAATTGGATAAGAAAAGCAGAGTAGCGTTAACTCCAATTATGAATGCAGGCAAAAAACTTCGGTAGTATTGGAAGTACGTGTGACCTCATCGCCAGCAGAAATCACGGACATTTTCACGCTGCTGCATGCATCACTATGTCAGTGTTACGGCAGACGTTAGTGAGCTCTGGTTATTTAATGCACTGATAAGGAAGTGCACATAAGTGCTAGTTGTCGAACTGTTGTCTCTCTGCTTCACTCCCTCCTCCTCACCCACCCGGGATGCAGGGGCCAGAGCTCTGCACCCTGGCTGGGCATTGCCAGCTGCGCCCGCCAGGCTCTGCCCGCAGGAGCCGTGGAGGCAGTCGTGCGGCGGGAGGAAGGATCCTGGAGCAGCTCCTTCCTGCCTGCTTCCTGTTTCTGTAAGCATCACCCCAGCAACGGGGACGGCCTTCACCCTGGCAGCAGCTGTTGGTTCCGTTTCCAGTGTTTTTCACACCCCCAGAAACCACCCTCATCAGCCCCATCTGAGCCTGTGCTGGGAGGTCTGGGTCCCTGCTCCAAGCTTTGGGGCCCCAATCACCCAGACCTTTGCCCTCGGCCCTAGCTATTCCTGAAATGATCACCTCTGCACCGCATGGGGCCTCCTTTGCCGTTTCAGTGGACCCACACCTGTTTAGTGGCTCCCCTGTATTAAATCACTTCTCTTAAAATAGCTGCTGTAGTTTGTTTTTCCTGACTAGACTGTGATTGATACACTGTATACGGATTTAAAAATATATTTTGATAATGTGTTTCGAAATAATCCATTTCCTTTGTAACTCCATTTTGTTTTATGCATTTAAAAATCTTATTCTGCAGATGGCCCGTAGGCTTCTGGCACCAGCCTGCCAGGGCGCCTGAGGGACCGAAAGCGCCGCCAGCCTCATCGCCTGCCGCTTCCTGGGCCTGGGTTAAAAGCCTCCAGGAACACAAAGCAGAAAGGTTTTTCTTTCTGTTCTTCCTCCCTTTCTTGTCAAATAGTTATGGAAGAAAATGAACTTTGTCATTGTTCCCCTGAAAAGTAGTACATGCTCATCGAAAAAACACTGGAAAATAGAAGGAAAGAAAAGCTTATCTCCATCCCCCATGACATAAAGACAGCCCTGGCGCTATTGTGTGCGTTTCCTGAGGCGCTGTGTTGTGTGTTTACTTTTGCATAGATCTAACTGGGGAGTGTGGGTGCACACCACCATAAGGCAGTAAGTCGACCTGGCCATTTTCTTATAATGTAAAACTTTTAACATAAATTATTTTTATTGTGGTAAACTATATATAGCATAAAATTTCCCATTTTAACCATTTTTAGATGTAAGGTTCAGTGGTTTTAAGTGCATTGTTGTGCAACCATCACCACCATCCACCTCCAGAACTTTTTCATCTTCCCAAACTGAAGTTCTGCACACATTAAACACTAACCCCCAAATTCATAGAAAGTAGAATGGGGGCGCCTCCTCCCAGCCCCTGGCAACCCTCATTCTCTCTGTCCGTATGAATTTGATTAGCATGCATTTTCACTACTGTGCTTTGCTTTTCTGGTGCAAGTGCATGGTAAACAGTTTAAATGCACACGCTTATCGCGGGCAGCGCTGCACGCTGCCTACCTGCCTTCCTGCCTCCTTTCCTGAAAATGAAATTAGCAGCTGCAGCGCAGTGGGCCACCTCCCAGTCCTAGCTGTTACGTGTCTGCTGATACCTGAAAATTCATGCGGGGCATGATGACTTTCCATTTCCATGAATTTCAAATGTAGAGAGCTCATGGTGGGGAGATGATTTTAAAACAGGGGTGTGCCCATGTTGCGTCCTCTGAAGATTTCTCTCTACGCAGATTTCCACATCTTTTGTGTGGCCAATTTCATGAGGAGTCTGTTGGAACTGACACAGTCTAGCTTCTGTTTTCTGGGAAAAACTCCACACTGGTTCTCTTCTTCTTCCTTTTGTGATATTGTATAAACGAAAGAGTAAAGTGTTTCTTTAAAAAAAGTATTATTTTTAAATTGTGGTGAAACATACATACCATAACATTTACCATCTTAACCATTTTTAAGTGTGCAGTTTAGTGGCATTAAACACACTCACGTTGTTTTTGCAACTACCACCACCATCCAGCTCCAGAACTTTCTCATCTTCCCAAACCGAGACTCTGTCCCCATTAAACACTCACTCCTGGCTCTCTCCAGCCCTGGCACCCACTGTTCTGCTTTCCGTCGCTGTGAATTACAGGAGGTAGCTCATATAATTGGAATCATACAGGATTTGTCCTTTTGTGACTGGCTCCCTTCACTTGGCATGATGTCCTCAAGGTTCATCCACATTTTAGCATGTGACAGGATTCCTTCCTTTTTAAGTCTGAATAAAATTCCATTATGTGTATATACCACATTTTGTTTATCCATTCAGCCGTCAGTGGACACTTGGGTTGAGTCGAGCTACAAAAGGGTAAGTTATTTTTTGCATTTAATGTGAATTATTTGAGATTTTAATGTAGATCCCTTTTCCTCATTGTATTATCTGATATTATTAAGCCAACTCGAACCTCTAGCACCGCTTACGTGTGGCTGCCTGAGGGGTCGGCCCAGCCTCCCAGCCGCGTCCGTCCTCCCTCACGTCTCTGCTTTCCTCACTGGGCACAGCCCTTTGTCCTCTTGGAGATGAAGATGCTAAAAGTTAGAGATGGAGCTGTGATATTTTATTATAAATATAGGACATATATTTTAAATAACCACAGAATATTAGGTTTGAACATATGCATTTTTTTAATACTCTGAGTTAGTTGCATCACTGCAGGCAGATAATTTCCCCTTTTTCTAAAATCTATACCATGGGAAAGTCTCTTCACCCAAAAGGAGACGTTCGGGAGCTTCCGTTGCCTAACACCGTTCTTTGGAGACACGGTCATCCCTCCTCATCGTGCTCGAAGTTCAAGTCCAGCCACCTAGATCATAACTCTCAACGAGGAAATACCGGGTGCCTTACACAAAGAACCTTCGCAAGTTCAGGCCTCTTGTTATAGAAAAGTAATACGGTTACTCCTACTAGAGCTGCAGGACTTAGAGTTCTGCGTGCGTGTTTAACAAGCACATGTGTTTCCCCGCACCTGGCCATATGTACCTGCTGGGGATCCTGAGCTGGGGGCCGGGGGACAGAGGGAGAAGCGCTGGGGCGTGGCAGGAAGGCGGGTGGGGAGGGGCGGGTTTGTCTGGGGCAGAAGCTAACTCCCATAGACCTTTGTGAAGTGTGACTGGGTACGTTACAGTCAGCATTATATTTGTTTAAATAATGGTCGTGAATAACAACTCATTTAACCATTGTAAACCCTGTGCACTAAGGCCCCATTATCACGCCCATTTTACTGATGAGGAAACCGAGACACAGAGAGCGGTAGGGAACCTGCCCACAGGTGAAGATGCCCCAGGCAGCGCCACCTGCGTGTGCCCCGGTTATCCTATTCTGATATCAACAACAAGAACTCTTCACTGACTTGAGTGTCATTCCTTCTCCAAGTTGCTTTGCCTGTTAATCTTTTATTGGTCAAAATTAGATTCTAGCCTTTGGGCAGGAAGAATGTCTTGTTGTGAGACTCGTAATGTGTTTCCCTTTAGGTGTGTTATGGCGCTATTCTCTTTTTACCATACAGGTAATTGTAAATGCTATTTAAACTCCAGCGAGCCTGGAGTCCTGTGCTAACATTACAGTGCAAACACTAACTCACAAACCCGCTGTGTCCTTATTATTTTCCTAACGGTGGAGCATCCAATTTAAGAAGAAAGGGGTAGGTCGAAGATACTGCAACGTTACAACTATGATGCAGTTCTGATGTTGAGACCCATGAGAAATCAGCAGTATAACCACCGAAAAGGAGTAGACAACACGTGCCTACGTGCAGACTACGTATCTGTCGAATCCAAAGACTCACTCTCAAACCGAGAGTTCAATGAGATAGTGTGTAATAATATAAACAAAAATCCAAAGCATTCCCATATCCTGCCATAATGATTTTTTAAATAACAGAAAAGAGAGAAGATCCAGATCGCACTCAGAGTTGCATGAAGGAATGAAGAAATACGCAGGGCCTGTATGAAGAAAGCTATAATAATTTACTGAGGGACGTATTCCACTGAAAAATAGAGACCTTGTTTCCGAATGAGAAGGCTCTATGTTGAGAAGATGCCGACCCATCCCAGATGATTAACAAACGCAGCCAGCCCTTCCTACCTGTTGGTTCCACATCCGTGGATTTGACCAACCTGGCAGTGAAAATATTTGGGGAAAAAATGGATGGTTTTGTCTGTACTAAACATGTGCAGACTTTTTTCCTTGTCGTTATTCCCTGAACAATATGGTGTAACAACTATTTACAGAGCATTTACACAGTAGTAGATGTTATAAGTAATCCAGAGGTGATGTGAGTTTATGGAGGATGTGCGTAGGTCGTGCACAAATACTGCACCATTGCATACCAGGGACTTGACATGGTGGATTTGGGTACGGGGGGTGGCTCCTAAAACCAACGCCACGTGGATACTGAACTGTATGTTGCACTTCGAATAAGATCCCGGTTTAGGGGGGAAGGTCAGTTGAAAGCTTAACAAATAGACTCTAAAGTTAACCTGGAAGAATAAATGGTGAAGCCGGCCAAGGACTCTTTGAAAAAGAATAACAAGAGTGATTTTCAACTTTTTATAGCTTACACATTCTTTGTTCAAACAAAATCTTACCTCCCTATTCCAATACTTTAGGTGGGTCCTTTACTGCTTCCTGAATAAAGTTCAAGTTCCTTAACCTGAGTGTTGTAAAAAGAGCATTCTAACAATACCTAAGGATGTTCCGAAAGCAAGAAAATTCCCACAGTTCCACCACTTCGACAGAGCAGCTTGTTTATTCTGCGTTTCCTTCCGGTCTTTGTCTGCATGCATAGGTTTTTACATAGTCAATCCAAATATCCTTGTCTAGGGACCAAGAACACTGAAAGCTTGGCTTTGGGAATAGCAATAAGGCAACAGCGAAATTCTGTGTTCAAAGGGGGGCAGCTGCCTGAAAGACGGCAGAAGCTCCCTGAATGTTCCGAAAATGCTGATGAAAACTCTAAACCCAGTCCAAGCTAATTGAGCAACATTAGTCTCTACCCACGTCTCTAACCCCTACGTAAACTGTGATTCCAGAGCCCCTTGTCTTGCAGGAGACATCACCTGCGTACGGTAAAGTAACAGCAGACAGAATAGGCCGCAGGTTCTCTGTAGGGGCACCTGTTCTCTGCAGTCCCTGGGCAGTCCTGTCTGGTAGTTGGGTCTCTCCCTGTTTTACACAGGAGGCTGGAAGAGGTCATGGGATTTGCTTGAAACTACAAACCAAGAAGCAGCAGAGCAGACGTCTGGTTATCTGCCGAACCTCGGCGTTGGAGGTTTGCGGGCTTCCGCGCGGTCCCTCGCGCTCTGTGCAGGGCGCAGGGCTGCTCGCTCCCGTCGCTTCCTCTGCGACGTGGCCTGCCGGGGTGGTGAGAAGCAAAACTCAGTTCTTTGACCTCGCTTCAAATGTTCTGTCTTTCAGCTGACTCCCACAGTCACACCCTTGGCCTTGGCATGACCGCCCCTCCCCACCCTGTGGCCCCCACGCCCTGTCTCTCAGTGTTCCCGGCGCCGACTTTCTCGCCCACCATTTGAGTTCTTACTTGGAACAAGAGGGCCACAGGTATTGGGTGATGTGCTGGCATATTTCCATCTTGACCATCATTTCTATGCATATTTTGCCATGGATGCTGGGGCGTGATTCATCCATGTAAGTTGATAAGTCAACGTGCTTCGAAGGGTGGGTACCTTGGATGCAGGTGCGAGTCCCTCTAGATCTGAGGGCCGTTTGGCAATGTCTGGAGACATGTTTGGTTGTCACAGCGGGGGTGGAGCGTGCTGCTGGCACGTAGTGGGTGGAGGCCAGGAGTGCTGCTAAGCACCCTGTGACACACAGGACACCAGCCACAGCAAAGTGTCCGCAGTGCCGAGCTGGGGAGCCCTGCTCTTTATTTATACCAGAGTGTCCCCACAGAGTCCAAAACCACATTTGACGCAGACACCGCCACTGAAGTGGAGATGAGGGGAAGGGCTTTGCTATCACCTGAGTAACTCAAATCAAACCCACTGGTCAGAGGCAGCATTTGGAAAGCCGCCAGCGGGGCGGGGCCCCACGCCCCTGCCATTATGCAAGGCAGCTGCCCCAGTCAGGTGCAGGGTATAAAGGTGACGTGGTCAGGAGTGGCTATTTGATCTCCAGTTATTCCAGAATTTCCACTCTTCTGCCAAACATCTCTCCCGAAGGCTGTTCCTTGCTGTTCCTCAAACTCCCTTTGAAGTTCATCTAAAATCTTCATTTTTTCAAAGGTGAGGCTTTTACATGCTAAAGTCTTTTCTAAAGATATCCAGTTCCTATGAAGGGCTGCTAAGGCAGCAGCTCATAATCTGGGGCTTTCCTGCAGCCTGACAGCTGATGGCTTTTCTTTGAACTGCGTTTCAGGGGCTACAGCGTAAAGGGAAGCCCTTGTGTTGGAGTGCGGGCATGTTCGTAGTATCGTGCTGAAGTGCGTTTCAGTCTTTATTTTCCTTCAGGGAAACTCATTTTCTTGGAAAATTAGAGGGATGCTATTTTAGGCATTTCTATACCTTAGGTTGGAAGGTTGCTCACTTTTCCTGGTGTTTCTGTCTGTCTTTCAATCAGGTAATCTGTAAATCAAGCTGTTTGGCTGCAGTGCCTGACTTTTAAACTTTTGAATCCATCTTAGGTACCCTTACATCTCCCTGTTTGCTATAGGAACTGTTTAAATTCAGACTATAAAGCCCTGTTTTCCCACACGTCCTTTCTGTGAATGATGTTTGTCAGCCACACTTGTAGCCTGGCTGGTTTCTGGATTTTCAGCTAGTGGGGTAGAGCTTTATTTCATGGCTCTGATTGTAGGGACATTCTATCTTTTCTGGAATGTTAAACTCATAGGCAGGATTAGTGAGGCAAAGCCAAATAAATGGGTATCTGAAAAAAATACTGCTTTCTTTTTTTATTGAAATTGCCATTGTCTGTTCCTAAGTATGTATTGAAATATTTGATTTATTTGTCAATGGGGTATTCTGTTAGCTGTGTACACAATTGTGGAGAGTAAAGCTTATTTCCCCATGTCACCATCTGTTCTGGTCAAGAGCATTTTAAATGGACTATTCTGAAAACATATACAGATTTTTTTTCTTTGCACTAGAGTTGACTTTTCAGAGTTGCTCCTATATGACTAAGAAATACATAATGATTTTAGTTGTCTTGTTTTCAACATATTTAGAAAATAAATGGTAGATATTTGCAGTGCGTCATGTTAATGAAAAACAGAATTAGTTTTCCTAAGAGATGCTTTACTGGATGTGTTCGTGGCCATTTCCTTGGTTACCGTGTATAGAGGATGTTTCTGTGACCACTCTGGTCTGCCTTACGGATACCAATTCTGAGGGATGGACTGGAAAAACAGATACATTTAGGATTGTTGCAGACTTCTTCCTGGACACTTCTGGAGATGAACTTAATTCCAGAGTAAAATACATTAGAAATTACTTTAAGTGTGGATCAGATTCTACCCCTCGGCAATATTATTCGGCTCGGTGGCGCTCGATGGCAGGGCACTGATCACCTCGGCTCTGTGCTCAGGCGCAGCGCACCGTGGCTGGGCCCGGTGGGGCTCTGTGGCAGGTCCTTCAGTTTCTGCTCCTCCTGGTCCTCATCCTCCCTCAGTTCTCCACCCAGGTTCCTGCACGGGGACAGCTGCTTCTTGTTATCTGCCCTCTCCTGCCCATTTTGGTCTTCATATTCCCATTTAGCTCAGAATCAGGTCAAATCCTCAGTACTCGGGGCCAGTGCCTGGCAGCTCCCTCTCCCGCTTCCCCCCTCTCTGCGCCCCCTTAGTTGGCGGGTCCTCAGTTCTCCCCAACACTCCCTCTTTTCTCACTCTCCTTCCAGCCGCCAGCCTTGGGCTCTCGAGTCTATTCCATCCTTAAAAACCTGTGATCAAATGAACAAATCTCCCCTTGGTCCTGCTGTGCCCCGAGGCTGCAGTCTACCCTTCATTATATGCAGGAATCATTGAAAGTATTTAATTGTCAAATTTTCACAATAGAATACAATAACCAATGTTTTTCTAGTTGCAAATTAAAGACGTTCTTGACCTTGTTCTCTTCACTCGGAGGCTTCCGGGAGCCACCTCTGTTTCTGTTTCTCAACTGCCCCTCCTCTGCCTCGGCTTGTTCCTCACACACTGCATCCATGTAACGTAAAATCCCAAGATTCCTTCCTTCCGGCTCTTTTCTATTGTCTGCAGGCTACTAGTTTGTGTTGTCACCTCTCACTAATCACTACCCCGTGCAAAAGTGCCTGTGGGTCACCTCCACTGAGGCTCTCTGCCACCACCTCAAATTCGGCTCAACCAAGAATCAAATTCTCCACCTTCCTTAGAATATCCAAAGCAATTTAAAAAACGAAACCAAAAACCAATTAGATGAAAAAGAAGTGTGGTGAGTTGCTGGGTGCTAGGTAGTTATGTAAAAAAAAAAATCCTAAAAACATGTCATTTTTAAGAGTTTCTATTTCCAGTTACTACAAAAATATAAAATACTTAAGCTCAATGAGAGTTAATGATAACCCACCAAAGTGCTCTATTTTATTAGTTCTCTATCATTCACCCATCCATTCACCCATTGATCTACCCACCTGTCATTTGTAAAGTCCAGAGCTGTGAGAACATGCTCCCATTCCGGAGGGGCCCACTCATAGTCTGGGGGGTCGCGGGAAGGGCTGGGGAGGATTACGTTAGTGGCTGGTCGCTGTGAGAACAACACGTGCTGTTGTGTGTACAGCCTGGCACAGGACCTGTATCGGATGCTGGAGACTCACTGTTGCTTTCCAGCCTCCCCTGCTGCGGGTGCTTCTGCCCCCTGGAAACAGGACCTGCAGGCCAAGTTCACTTTGGGCCTGAGCCAGCTGACTGTGGGATACTACTTTCCTGCAGGCAGCAGGCAAGGTCTGGCCGCCCCGTTTGATGTTCCTACCAATGCTCCTGGTCCTACTGGGAGATCCGGCTCCTGGCGTTGACCTGGGTGTGTGCCCTGCTTTGCCAACACCCTTGGAGTGGGAGGTAGGGTTACTGGTCCAGGCTAAGCCCAGGGAGACAGCTAAGGGCATTCACCAAGCCCACCTGAATGCCTGTTCCCTTTGAAGCCCCCCCAGGTGGCTGGGAAGGAGCACCTCTGTGTCAGGCAGTGCGATGGGTGCTTTCCATCATAATGTGCTAAGGGCTTGGACTTTTAGCGGGGACTTGGGTTGAAAACCTGGCTTCACTCTTCCAACATGCGTCTGTGGACAAGTTCTGTAATCTTTGTGAGTCTCAGTGTGTGCATAAAGTACTTGGTGAACTGAAGGTGCGGTGCAAATTATGGGTGATCAATTCGTGAACCACATTTACGATATGACATATTTTTAGAAATTAGTCAAAAGGACCCAAATAAAGTAATAAAATAAATGTAAGCTCATGGTTTTTACAAGTAATTTAGAGATGTTTATTCACTGTAATCAATATGGCTAGTGATTCATGTTCATGGAAAACAGACGTGAGGGCTGTGATTTAGAAAAATGATTTCATGTTAGTTATCTGATTAATGGGGAGGCTGAGAGCCACTCTGTCCTCCCATGTGCCTCTGGCTGTGTGCTGTCACCCTGAAAGGATCTGTCTTTGTGGCCCCTGAATGTAGAACCAACGACAGCACAGCTAGTGAACCTAGCAACAGACCAACACCATGGAGACAAAGCAAACCGCGGTTGGGTGTGGCCCCAGACTGGTGAAACGTCCTGGCATTGGCCGGTTAGCTATGATTCTGAAGTTCCTGGAACAAAATTAGACCATTTTATTTATCTTTTGTTCTTTGCTGAGTAGTCTCTGGTACTTCCGAGAACAGATTTTTAGGTTTTGGGCATTTAATTTTCATTGAGAGGGCACAGAGGAAGACAAAATCCTACCACAACCATGGTAACTTTTAAGAAGGCCTGACACAGACCTGTCGCAAAGCCTAAGTGCTTTCTAAGTGCAGAGACTCTGGGCTTAAATAGGGGCCTCAAGAGGTCAGTTCTGTGTGGGGTCATTAACCGCCTGGAAATTTGGAGTAAGGGACCAGAAATGTAGAGTCTACTTGTCAGAAGTGGCTGTCCATGAATCGTCACTACCAAAAGAAGGAGAAAACTGAGTCCTGGTCATTGACTTCACAGGAAGGCCCTGGGGCCTGCTGGCACGGTCCAGACAGACGGCCACCCTCCTCCTGAGACCCCCCCAGGCCTTTCAAAGGTGCTCTTGGGTTTCTTCTGTGAACCT
Source organism: Indri indri (assembly GCA_004363605.1). Taxonomy (NCBI): domain Eukaryota; kingdom Metazoa; phylum Chordata; class Mammalia; order Primates; family Indriidae; genus Indri; species Indri indri. The sequence goes on along the minus strand of RJWJ010011788.1, from coordinate 24,939 downwards.
TTCTGAGGACAGAGACCTGGGCTTCTTGTCTGATTGTTTCAGACTCTTAGGTGATTTGTTTCGTCTTCGTCAGAGTAAAGGATTTTATATTGCTCTGCCAAGCCACCTCCAGAGCTGTGAGCACTGGGATGAAAACTTTGTGTACTTCCACAGTTCCCATTCTACGAATGTCACCTTTCGTAGCCACACCCCATACCCTGACTTCCGAGCAGGCTCTCCCAGCGCCAGGTTTGTAGGTTCCAGTCACCCAGTCACCACCCTCACTATTGACCTTGCTATAAGTTAAAAAAGGCCAGGGGTTGGGGGTGGGGGGCAGGGGCTGCATCCAAAGGGGGCTTTGAGGAGGGGCCATTAGAGAGTTATTCGTATCAAAACCAACAGAAGGCAACTGTGGACCCTCCACACTTTATTCCTGGGGCCCCGGGACCCAAATGATAACACCAAGGAAGACGTATTAAACACTCAACTTACAGTACAGACTTTGACATTTGTCCTAGGGCTGGGATGGTTCTGAGATCAGCCACCTCACAGGACTGGCTAGGCTGAAACACAAGCAGAACGTAGCATCCTCCCATCTAGAAGGGTGTTTGGATGGCAATTTTCAACCACAGGCTACTACTTAGTGGAATGAGAAATCAGCAATTATTTTATCACTGGTATCAGTGGTTTGTTCCTGGGACCCAGAATGGTCAGCTAGTTGTTTCTTACTCCACGAGTGTCCTGGCATGGTCCACCTCCCTGCCACCTACATCCTCTGCAGCGGGCCCCCTCCCATAGCTTTTGTGGGGGGTGGGAGATTTGTTCTCTTCCCTGGGCTGCCCACAGACTCTCTGCCGGGCTCATCCCCGTTCTCAGCGTCTTAGCCTGCTGACTAGCTTCCTTCCTGCTGGGGAGGAGGCCTGGGCATCCACCAGGGGGCTCAGTCTGGAGGCGGAGGGGCAAAGGAAGGGCTGGAGAGGCGGCAGGCAGGCACCGGTTTATTTTTACTGTACTGGGTTCATACGAGGCCGCAGCAGGCTAGCAGGGCAGCTCACCCTAACTGTGCCCAGCAGGGTCCATGTGTTAGGGCCTTTGGTCCTCACTTTTAGTAGTCACTGTCGTTATCACTGGCATGTGTTAGATGAGACTCAAGACACAGGAGCTAAGTAACTTGCTCAAAATCCCACAGTGAGTGGCAGAGTCGGGAACTGACCCAGATGGCTTAGTTCCAGAGCCCACTTCTTAGCCCTTCTCGGTGTTCTCAGATGCTGACAACTAGCAGTCGAATGGCCCTGTGAGGCTAGGAAAATGCTCCCTGTGTCATTGCAGGTGTCTCCGGGCATTGCCTCAGGGACAGGCAATGCAAATGGTGCCTGTCCCAGTGCCCTGCTCTGGGAGATGTCACAGGGTTTGGGATGGTGAGTAGCTCTAGAATCTGCCAGCTGGATCAGAATACTCAAACTCAAGTCTCAAAAGGAGGACGCTATTTTATTAACCGGCTAGCATTCTTATCAGTGAAGTTGTTACTACCAGTAAAATTATAATTGCTTTCCGTGACAAATCCCGTAAGTTCCCACAGTTGCTTATGTAGAACAGTTTAAAATTATTTTTTCCAAATAATTGAACTCATAGAATTGTTATATCAATCTTTTTAAAAAGTGTTACAGCGAGAAAACAAACTATTAAAAGATAGGCATTTCATTCTGTTTGAAAGTTGTTTTTGTGAACCTGAAGTGCCCTCCATCAAAGCTTGGCGCTCTGTTCATCTTCTAAGTTTAAATCTGGCGCAGCCCCTGTTTTCCTTCGTCTCCGTGTCCCCTGCCCACCCTCCCCGCAGCCCTTCCCTCGGAGCCCTAACCTTGAAGCCCGTCGCGGGCTGGCGGGTGCGCACAGGCCGCGCTAAAGTGCTGCCAAGACTTGGGTCGGGGGCAGAGAATGGGGACCTGGGGGACTGTTAAATTTCAATGTGACTTCGTGGTCTCCTGAGACTTCTGGAGCCGCCTTTGCAGAGAATTAGGCCAGGCGATTCTGCCGGAGACTCCCGTCTGGAGCGGGGACGTAGCCTTTCTAAGAAGGGCCGGGAAAAGTGTCCCCAGGGCACGGCCAGGAGAGGCCGCGGCGCAGCCCAAAACCGGTTGACCTTCTGATTGCCACAGAGTGGTCCCGTCGCCTCTGCCCGCAGCCCGGCGAGGTCGGGGACCCTTCCGGCGCTTGGCCGCAGGACTTTTAAATTACTAGGGGCGCGTGCGGGGAGTCGGGTTCCTGTCCCAAAAAGGGGACCAGCTCTTCCGTGCGCCCTCGCGGCGCGGCGAAGCCTGGACGCGGCAGGCCCCGGGCTCCGAGACCCGAATCGGCGCCGAACTGCTCGCACCCGGCGCTGGGAGCTCGCTCTCAGCCCCGCGGCCGCAGCGACCGGGCGAGGACGGGCCGTCCGGAAGCCGGGCCCTCTCCGGGGCCGCGTGAGCCGGCGCCGGCGGCAGGTGCTGCTGCGCGGGGCGGAGGCTTCCGCGGCCCGAGGGGGGAATCCGACCCGAGTTTGCGGGACTTGCCCCGCCCCGCCCCGCCCGCACTGGCTCCTGCCCCGGCGGACGCCCTCCTCGAGCCGACAGCTGCCGGCTGCAGTCCCCCCGACCCAGAGCGCTCGCCTCCCGCGGCCTCTCAGCTCGCCCTCCTCCCGCAGACCCAGGCCCGGGCGGGGCCGCGGGCGGGACTTTTTCGCCCCAGCGCCTTTCCGGTGGGGGGCGGAGGGGCTGGGCGGTGACTGACGGCGGCGGGGCGGGGCGCGCAGGGGCGGCCCCGGGCTCCTCTCCACCCCCCGGGGCCCTTCCCCCGCCCGGCGGGGCCCGCGGCCACCTGCGCCCCGCCCCTGCGGCCGCGCCCGAGCCCGAGAACCGCGGGCCGCCGGGCGAGAGCGCTCCTCGGCGATCGGGGCGCGGAGCCGTCGCGGGGACCCGCCGCGCTCGTGGGCAGAGCCCCGCGCCGGGATGCGGCCGCGCTGAGCGGTGCCCGCGGACGCCCGGAGCCGTTCGGAGAGTCCCCGCCGCGAGCGGGGCGGCTGTGTGGCCGGCAGGATGACCAGCCCCGCGGCCGCGCAGAACAAGGAAATAGACTGTCTGAGTCCCGAGGCTCAGAGACTGGTAAGAGGGGAACACACTTTCGGAACTGTCTTTCCGACTGGGAACGGTCCCTGTAGACTTTCTGATTGTTCTAAGGTCGAGAGCAGTCGGCACCTTAGTCCGCGCGGGAGGAGGTGCGGGGTGGGCGCCGCCGGGCCGGAACCCCGCAACTGGGCGTCCCAGCACCGCGCGCGGAGCGGGCTCTGCTCTCAGCTCGGCTGGTGGCCCAGGACTGGCGCCCCTCAGCGCGGGAAAGCACATTTTATTGTAGACGCCCCTTCCAAGGGCGAGAAGGAACGTGGTCTCTCCCCTCTGGCTGCGGGGACGGTCCCTTGACAGGCTCTGCCCAGCTGGTTGGCTCTGGCCGGAACTGCGCCGGTCTAGAATTTCACGCCGAGCTGCTTCGTTGGTATTTTACAAAATACAGCGCCCGGGAACTGGTGCCCAGAGCCAGCACGCTCTCCCCGAGGCTGGCACAGCAGTGGCTGGGGTGCTTTGGAGCACTTACCCTTCTCTGGACCTTAGGACCACCTCCCCAAGGACCTTGGACCCCACATCCACTTTGGCTGGTCTCGCAGGGGCTTCCCACTCTGGACAGGATCCCCCACCTGTGGGACTTTGCCGTTACCCGGCTCGGCACGCATTAGTGGGATCAAGGAGGTGGGGGTAGTTTGGCATTAAAATTGGGCAGAGAGGTGGGGAGGCTTTGTAACTACCCATTTTCATGCAGATAGTGCTTGATTGTGAATGGAAGTATTTAAAAGTGAAAGCGGACACTTTGGAAAAGAAATATTTTATGGAGTTAGTACACAGAGAGCCCCTATATTTCCACTTTATCCGGTCTTCATGGGACCTTGATAAAAGTGTGAGCCCAAAACAATCGCTCCTTCATCGGGTAGAAATTAATCATCTTCCGGGTGTTTGTGAAAGATTCAAGATGAATAAGACTGCCCTGACTTTGGGAGCACTTACTAGGAAATGCCAGAGAGAAGTGCAGAAGTAGATTCTGATGAATGCACACTTGAAAATTCAGTTCCGTGCTTGTCAGGTGGTGGTGGGGTTTTCTTTTTTAATGTCCGTTTTGGTGTGCTGTTCCTATGACCTCATCTGAAGTTCTGGCAGTGGGCCAGGCTTCTGGAGCTGGTTCCTCTCCCTTAGCCTAATTAGTTCCTAGGGTCCTGGAACCTGGAGGGAGACCCTCGAATTGCTATCAGGAAAGGGTTCTTGAAAGAAGGAAGGATGAGAATGCTACAGAGGAATGCTGGTGTTCCAGGGAGCAGCCTGGGCGAACCATAGATGGCAAGAACAGGGTGGATGTGAGGAGGAACTAACTGCTGGCTGAGAGTCCTTGGAGAAGCGAAGAGTAAACACTGAGATCTGGACGTGAGGAAGGGAAGGACAGGCCGATTGCAGGGATATGGAGAAGGCTGGTAACACCTAGCGTGTGCTAAGGCACTGGCTGCAATGTCTGCTACTAAAGGCGTGGTGCGTTCTGGGCGGGCCTCGGTTGACTGCTTGGTGGAGAGGCTGCCAGGAAGAAGTGAGAGGAGAGGCTGGACCCGATCCAGCCGTGGAGGTGCTTGACCGGCCCAGGCTCACTGCCCCTCACCCCCAATTCCAGAATCCAATAAGCTCTGAAAACAGAAAGGTTTGTGTTTTGTTTTGTTTTGTTTTGTTTTTGTAAGTTTGTGGCAGAATTTTGGCAGAGAACTGTCCTGATGGGAGGCTGTTTTTAGTCTTTATCCCTCTTAGTGTGAATATTCATGTTTCTCCACAACCTTGTTAATGTATTTGACTAAGGGCCGCTACTCTGGGTTGTCCTGGAATGTATGGTGTATGCATCTTATTACCCTTACAAAATCTTTTTAGGTGTTTTTGCATCGAATTCTGAAACACATTTGGCCCCAGGGGTTTCCAGTAAGAAACTGTGACTCTGTGGGAGCTTTTTTAGTAAATAGTAGCAGAAACTTTATTAGAGTGGGCTATGGAGAGTAGAGGTAAAACATGGTCCCTGTTTGTGAGGTTAGTGGTCTGGTTGGAAAGGAAATGTGCTGAATGACAGCCAGGCAGGGCTGGGGGCGCCTTACAAGTGGAGTCACCCAGCGCCGCCCTGGGCCGTAGATTGTGTATACCAGCTGGAGACTAGTAGCGGGTGTCTCAGACTGGTTTGTGCCAGTTTGCGTTCTGCATTGTGTCCCTGGGTCCTGGGAACAGGGGTCTGCAGTGGAGAAGAGGGGCTGGAGGCTGCATTGGTGCGAGAGCAGAGCTGGGTGGCGGGAGGAAGTTGATTCGGTGAGCTCTGCCTCACCTAGCAAGACTAAAGCAGGTTCTGAGCAGCTTCTTAAGCAAGTCTGCGCCTGCCCTGGAGCCATAGGAGAGGATCAGCTACCCACAGCAGAGAAACTGTGCATTTCTTTAACTTTTGTAACTTCCCCGTGTTTGCGAAGGGTTGTGTCACCCCTGGTCTCTTTCCACATACTGATTGGCGCTCAGCCCTCACAAACGGTCACTTCCATCCCAAGGAGGGGCTGTCAGAGCACAACGTGGACACCATCTCCCAAGTCCCATCTCATTGTAGGCAACTGTGCTGGGGTCCCCAGGTCTCAGAGAGTGGGAGCGTTGACAATTGTGGACATGAAGTCAGGATGGGCGGCCAGCCCCGCCGCAGCTCAGTCTGAGATGGTGAGCACTGGAGTCATATGGTTCGTTTCGGACATGTCATTTCCCCGTGCAGTTAAGTAAAAATAGAAAGGTAGGTCTTTCCCAATAGTATTAAGAGTGCCCTACTGGGGCAAAGATGGAGACTAAATTTCCCTTTTTGAGAGTTAGTTTCTGTTCAGCCTGAACTGGTTTCACACAGCAGAAACCTCTTTCGTGAGTTTCAGAAAACCCTGCAGCCTCAACTGCCACTTACGCTGAGCACAGGAAATCAAGTTATTTATAGATGCAAAATTGTTTTTCAGCAAAGTTGATTGGAGTATTACCTGATCAGTGTGAGGTTCTCATCCAATCCCTGCTGGATTGTGAGACTGAATGTTGGTGCAGTGCGTTTGCTCCTCAAAAGGCAGTGTTCAAGAGGGATTCTGATGCCTAAAAAATCAGGCCGTGTGACTCAGCGAAGGAATTGTTTATGACCGGTTACTCATGTGCCAGCGTTTCCAAAATGTTCATATTTAAAAGATTAATCTTGGAGCCCCAGAGTCCATACATAATGTTTAGATTACCAACCTGTTATCCAATCAATAGGCCTGTTACATCTCAGTGTATGTTAGACATGGGATGGGAAGAAGAGGAATTTTTATTACCTTACTGTTTTTACTGGAGGCCACCCAAATTTCAGTTTGTTTTTTAAATAAAGAAGCTCATTTTCAGGGAATGGATTTACTAGAACTTTCATTATTCAGACTGTCTAGGTAAAATTAAATAAACTTGATTCTTTCTCCCAAACCAAACAAAGCATTGCAAGATTGAATAACTCAGAATTGCCATGTAAGTGATCACAGACCACCACTACAATCCCCCACCCCAGGTCAGACCCCAAAACAATAAACCAAACAAAAACACACCCAGCACCACTGACGTGTCTTCTGACATTTGTTCATTCATTATGTTGCAGAGGGCCAGTGTTTCTAGTGGCTTCTCCTTGATACTGTAACTTGACAACTTTGAAAACCAGTTAAGTAGTTTGAGCTTGAATCTAAATTACAACTACTTTGTAGTAGAGCAGTAAGATTTACTTTTAATTTAAACCAAAATGTTGCATTTGTATGTTTGCCTAATGGAGATTATCAAAGTAACATCTTTTTGGATCCTCCTGTCTTTTTTATTTTCTGTGGCAAGTAGGTGTGTAATTTTCCTAGGGGAAGAGAAGTAGGGAGTGGGCTTTGGTGTGAGTTGGGAATATCCACCTGCCTCCTCTGAAATTTCCTCGGTGGCACCTTTTCCTGCTGTTCTGCCGGGTGGGTGCCTTGGTGTGCTTGTCTTCTCATTGTGCTTCCGGAGTTAATGGGAACGGAGTTTATACTGTTAGATTAGTAGCTGTCATGGAAGATATGGTGCAAGTTGTAAAAGCAGGCAGCATTTACCAAACCCTTCCTGAGTCAGGCCAGTAAGCGCTGTATACGGTAGTTTTCCCTGACCCTTGCCGTAACCTCACGAGGTAGGTATTTTTGTTATCTCCAGTTTACAGATAAAGAGGACACTGAGGCTAGAAAAGTCATGGGACTTTCCAGTCCCCACAGCTAGTAGGCAGTTCAGACCCAGGCCCGCTGACTTGGAAGCGGTGCTGATAACTGTCACCACTGTATACAGTGCTTAGGGCAGGGTCTAGCAGGTAGATATGCTGCTGTTGCTGTTGTCAGCATTTCCTCGCAGCCTGGGGTCTCACAGCCCCACACGGGGGCCGAAGGATTTCCTGGTACTAAGGCAGCCTTTTAGGACGTGAGTCCTTGCTCCCAACGCATATTGAGAAGCCTTCATCCGTCGAACTTTTCTATATCTGGTAGTTTTCAGATAAGAACTCGTGCAATGAATTTTATTTTTCTAAATAAGGAAAAGAATAGTAGAAATGAAAGACTGTAGAAACTTCTGTTTTGCTGCTTTTGTACTATACTGGCATTTTAATTATTACTTAATGTCAACATACATACACCCAGGAACCGCTGTGATTTACTTTTTCTGTGTGTTGTGGAGCACCTCCGTCATCCTCATCCCAGTAAACAAGTTCATTGAGGATAGGAACAACGGCTACCGTTTCTTTTATAGCTGGTTCCAGGAACACCGACGGAATACAGGAAAGCGCATTAGTAGTTGTGCTGCCCAAGGCGGGAGCCCCTGGCACTGCCTGAGTGCTCAGCCCTGTTCTGAGCTGGAACAATTGAAATGTTTTTGTGAAACCTTAAACCTGAGGGGTTTGTAGGACGACCTTGGGTGGAGCAGGCGGAGGCGAAGGGAGGGGAGTCCAGGTGCTGGCCGGAGGGACACCTGTCACCTGCAAAAAGAAGTAGCGCGGGGAGGCAGCCGACCCTCACTGTCAGTCCCACACAGCCCCGCTAGTGGCTGTCCTGGCTCTCGTTTCTATTCCCAGCATGTTGAGGCTATCGAAAGAAATACGAACATTCTCATTCATCACAGGAGAAAAATGTATTAATAGCAAGAGTAGAAATACGTTTGCAGCATTTGCATTCCTCAGCACAGCATGGGTAGCCGCTAAGCCCCGATTGTGCTGTGAAGTTTGAACAGGTAAATGGCTTAGTCATTGCACTTGATAAAGTGACATCATTTGTTCTTGTTTAATGTGCTTGTCATTTTAGTTTGTGAAGTACCTTAAATCTGTTCATTATTCGGAAAAGCAAAGTCCAGAGATTTCCAGTAGCAAAGCAGGGAAAGAAAAGCCTGTGGACAATCTCAATGTACATTTAATTATTAATCATGAATTATTTAATTCACCTCTGGGGTAAAGACAGAATTTCAGAAGATAAGCTCTTAAGAGATTATGTAGATACAGAATTTCAGAGGAGAAGGAAACTCTTAGAGATGATGTTCCCCCGACTTCTGTAATGAGGGCGGATGTCCAAAATTAAGTAATTTACCCAAGCTCACATAACTGGTAAGCGGTAGAGCCCAAGCCGGTGGCCAGGGCTAGGTCTGCACAGTCTCTGGCTGCAGAAGCTCAGATCCCTACTGAGCAGGCTGCAGCCACGGCCTCGGGAGACAGTCGCACCCAGGGTTTCTGGGACTCGTCCACGAGGTCCCCCCACGCAGAGGCGGTAGACCTGCAGGAGCAGCCTTGCAAGGTAAAGCCTTCTTTGAAGGCTGCTGTTTTATCATAACATTTCATGATAATTTTAGTGTACTCCATAATTTGAGTTAATTTTGATGAGAATTTGGTGTTTTAAATAACCAGTTAAGCTTTAGTCTTCAACTTTGTGTCCTCCATATCTTCACCTAAACTTGAGGAAAGTACGTCCTGTTTGTTCTGTGGCCTAAGCACCAGCCCCCAGACCTGTTGTCTAAGTTGTACCCGAGCGAGTTTGTGCAGTGTGGTCGTGGGCCGTCTGAGTGCTGAGAAGGCAGCACCTGCTTCGACATTGAGCTGCCGCAGCCGTGGTCCCAACCCTGTCAGACCCAGCACCCCTTTTTATAACAAGTTCCTTAACATCCTTGTAACTAACCTGAAATGAAATTCATGGGTTATAAAATCAACCAGCATGCTTAATTTTAAGTCAATATAATATTGACTTAAAAAGAAATACAGGTAATTTGTAGTAATACAGTATGAATTTTGATACAGAAATGCCGAAACCCAGGTATACCAGGAGATGAGCACAGTCGTCAGACTCGCACAGACCCAGGCCTGGCCTCGGAGCGGCGGACACACAGACAGACACAGGTGTGCGGTGCTGAGACCCCCACGCCACCCCTCACGTCGCTGTCTGTGATTTGACATTGCGAAATTGTGACTGACGCCCGGGAAAGTTCTGAACAAAGCCAAGTGTAATCTTCCCTCAGTTTCCATGCTGATTCCTGGAATGTTTAATGTATGTTTGAACTGTGTAAAATATATTTTGAGTTTACGTGTAAGTTGGAATCCGGTTGTAGATCCAAAAATTAAAAACAGCAGTTTTTCTATCTGCCAGAGTAGCCACAGTGCGGGCCTGTCTGATACTGGGTGATTGGCGAGCCCGGCCCCGCCCCTTTCGTGCCATTCACCCCCCCAGTCGGCGTGACCCCCCCCATTTCCAAAATGCCCTCTGAGTCAGCACTTCCGTCACTGTCAGCCATGTGTCCTCACTCAGTAGCAACTGTCCTCCCAGCCGTGGCTGCAGAGGGGGCTCCCTGTGGTTCCGGGGGACTTACCGAGGTTGCCTAGACTGAAGGAAAATGCACGTGGCAGCCGGTTCGGGAGGCCCCTTTCCCCTCCACGTTGCCCTGAGTAACAGGCTATTTTTAGAGGCTCCTGCATCTGAGGGGTGGGGGGTTTACAAAGAAAACAAAAGTTGGTGGCTGTTGCCACTTCCTGTAGCAAAGGCGACTCCGGAAGGGAGCCTGTGTGGCAGCCTCCTCGTTGCTCCTTGCTGGGCACAGTGGCCCCGTGGCAGGCCACACTAACAGGCCACACCGACACGGGCCTGTGCGGAACTCCTGGAGAAGCTCCGGGAAGGATCCCGAGAGGGCCGAGGCCCCTGCTTGTTTCTAAACAAAACCGGTTCCTGTTGGCATTTTGGGCTTCCCCTGCATAATCTTTCTATACAGTCACAGGAGCGAACTTTACAGACATCCTTCAAACTTTTTCAAAAAGATTATAAGCTATAGTTGGAACATATCATGGGACCTGGAAAAAAGCTACCAGATTTTCAATTCTGCATGATTCTTAAACCTGGAGGCTCAGATGAATGTGCGTGAGCAACGTGCAGACGCCCCCCGCTCGCGGAGTGCTGCACGGCTGAGGAACTGCCCCCGCCCCAGGAGCGGTCCCCCCCCCCCCCCCCCCGCCGGGGCCATGCCGTGTCTCTAACGTGTGGGAACAGACTCCTCGCAAACTGGTTCAGCACCCACCCCCCCAGAGCGTGGCGGTCACTGACTTGCACCTGAGTTTGTGCAGTAAGTCCCCACTGGGCCGCGCTGGCCTCCCCGGCTAAGGTTTGTGCCTCCCCGGGCCCAGGGCTTCCTCAGCCTGGGTGGCGGAAGTGACACTTCTCAGTCCTGTATCTCGAGAACTGCCCGAGAGTTGTGGCTCATAAATCCCTTCCAGCTGCTGTGTAGAATTCTGGACCCCTTGGGCGTCACTACAGAGTTTAAAAGCAGAGCGAGAACTTTTTCTGTGACTGCAGGGTGGGAGGTCCTGGGGTGTAGAATTCCACACTAGGCTGGAACCCCCGGAAAGCTTCTAAGCTCAGGAAATGGACGAGCAGAGCTGGGCCTCCCTTAGGCTGTGCGGGGCTTGGAAGAAGCTGCCATGAGGGCCCCCTGCCACACCTTCGTCCCTGCAGCAATCAGGACCTCTGCCCCACCATGTCACTGTCGTGTCCTTTGCATGGGGACTTCCTGGGAGGGGCCACAAGAAGGATGCAAATACGTTAGAGCTGTTAGAGCCCCCAGACGTCACTGGAACTGGGGTTCAGGGTGTACTGGGGCTGCTCGCCGCCCTGGGCAGCATCTCTAGCTAGCGGGGTCCTTAGCACTCTCCTTCTGCTGCCTCCGTCCTGGGCTTTGGCTTTGCGTCCTCATCAATAACTTCTTTTTCTAGTTCTCCTTAGCCTCCCCCCAGCCTGAGCAGGCTGTCCCCGAGCTCCCTGACCCTGAGGAAGGAGCAGCCGTTCTCTCCGGATGACTGTCTTTTGCTGCTGGGAGTCTCTGGTGCTCCGAGCAGGAGCCTGTCAGGGCCCCGGAAGAACAGGCACGGTCGGACTGTTTGTCTCACGGCTCGTACGTCTGCTCTGTGCTTCTGTCTAGAGCTAGGGCCCGTTAGGGCTCCCTGTGTGGCATAGGGACCCCTCCAGAAAGGAGCTCGAGGCCTGCTTTCATCTGTGGCTCAAGACGGTGACTTCTTCGCACAGCTTTCTGGAGGCTTCTCCAGCCTAGGTCCCAAGACATCACACAAGGGTCTGTGCAGCCCAGAGAAGGCCTCCCGTGGGAGAAGGGTGGCTTTGGTGGTCAGTCTCCCCCGCTGGTCTCCAGGCTAGGAGCAGAGGCCCCTCCATAGCCTTCAACTCCACAGCAGGATGTAGGGGTGGCGTCGAGGACAGTGGCTGGGAGACCTGGCTGTCTTGGCCATTTGTTTAGGACGCCTGGGGGTCAGGCCTATGCTGCCTTATGTATTTTTAGACCCCTCATCACCATAATCACCTCGGTACCAGGGTGCTGTTGTGTTTCTATATGGTAAAGACGTAAAAGTAGAACTCTGTAGAATGCCGGAGTCAAAGGTTCAGGATTTTAGATTATTATGATGAGGCAATTTTGGTGATAAATGGAGTTTTTTTATTCCCAGCCATCCCCACCCTCAACGACAGTCTTACTTTACAACCCAGTGCCTCTGAAACTGTGCGTGGGACCCCCCACCAGGGCAGTAGGACCCTGGGGAGAGGGCCGGCTGTGTCCCCTGCAAAGGGAGGCAGCACTCTGGCATTCCAGACCCGAAGTCAGCTGGGAGCTGGGATTTGGTGGAGGAGCTGGCGGTGTCAGCACCCTCCCTCTGCTCCGCCCAGCCCTGAGGCAGCTGCCCAGTGGGACCAGGGGGAGCCCAGTGGAGTATGCAGAGGCTTCTAGCAAAAACCTACAGCACCTTGGAGGTCTTGTAGCAGCAGCAAGTGTGGGTTTGGGTTTGGGGGCTCCTTCTTTCCCTTCCTTGTTTTGAAATCTTTGCTATTTACTAGGAAACATGTCAGACAAACCGAGACATAGATGGCCCGCCTGGAGCAGGGGCGAGGGATCAGGAAATGCCGCACCCCTGGAGCTTGTCGGAGCCGGCAGGTCTGGGGTGGGCCTGAGGGTTGCATTTCTAACAGGTTCCAGGTAAGACTGGTGCTCTGCTGGGGGATGACATCTGAGAGCCATCAATTTAAAGAGCCCCATGGCCCCCCCGCTCAGCCTCAGCAGTGGCCAACTCGTAGCCATTCACACCCCATGCACTCCACACCCAGTTATCGTGCGACAAATCAGAGAGAGATCCTGTCAATATCTTACTATGTATGTATCTCAGCAAAGACCGCCTTCAGCAGAGAAGGGAGGCTTCGGGGTCTAGAGTCTGCCACTTCTAGAGTCCCCGGCGTGCGGGGGTAGCCGAGGGCTTGCTCAGCCGCCTTTGCCTTTCCCTGTGGGCGCTGTGGGGAGGGCAGAGAGCAGCCCCGGGGAAGCTGCTCGGATCCCAGCCGTAGCCCTTCCTGGGGCTGAGATGACAGCAAGCGTTCTGCGTCAGCCAGTGGGGTCCGACACTCAGGTGGGAGCTGCAGCATGAGGGACTGACGGGGCGTGTGGGGGTGTGCACAGTCTTGTCCTCTGAACTGCTCTTTGAAGCTCTCTGCAGTTTCTGCTTTGCATCCTAAATTCCATAAACTCAGCTGCCTTTCTCCTTCCCTTCAGTCCTGCCAGCTTCATTTGGTCATTGTCATCTGCTCTGAAGTTGGGCGCTTGGAGAGGGCTCACATGAGGGCATCCCCAACTCCAAATCCACCAGGGCCCTTCAGGCTGGCAGGCGGCGGTAAGAGGCCCCTGGTGTCGGGCGTTGGTGAGCATCCTGGGTGCCACCAGCCTCTGGGAGGTGGCAGGGGCCAGGGCTCTTCTCCAGGGTTCCTCTAGCGTTGGGTCCTCATGGGCTCTCCTTGGGACCCCGGCTGTCCCTCCAGTGTCCACTCACCTCCCTGCTGTGCCTCGCAGCCTTGACCCGAGCGCGAAGCTCGATGCTAGCACGCAGTTCTGCAGGCAGCTATTTCTGCTCCTGTGCTCAAAGCAGCCTCCTTACTCACTTCCGGGTTTCCTGTCCCCGCCCTGTACCTCCTCCCCACGTGTCAGCCAGAGCCATGTGACCCCACTGTGTTCTACCTTAAGACCCTTGGGTGGTTCCTAATTCCTTCAAGACAAGGTTGCAGACCCGAGGCTGAGAGGGAGGCCTGCACCCCAGGCCTGCGCACTTACCGCCGCATCCCTCGCCCCTGGTCGCAGCACCCCCAGCCCTGGCTCTCTGCTCTCTGCTGTGCAGGGTTTGGCTCTGGGCTCGTGTCCTGCGGCTGCTTTCCCCAACTCCCGGGGTTGGATCAGGTTCTCCAGAGCAGCCCCCACCACGCTTTCCTTGCCCTGTCTTGGCCCTCGTCACTTATACGTTGTCGCCAGTTGCTGTGCCTGTATCCCTGGAAACTTGTCGCCAGCTGACTCTGGTGGTCTGCTGCGTGAGTTAGGTCCCTGCTGTCCCTGGTCCCTTACAAGCTAAGTACAGAAACGGAAAGGAAGTGTTTGGGGACTCTTAGAGCAATCTGACGTGGCTGTCGCCGTCACAAGGTTGTGTATTTTACAGTAGAGTTGGCCCAGGCAGGACTGTCCTGCACCATCCAAGCACGGGCCCAGAGAACTGGCCGGACTGTCCGCGTCGTCCCCAGCAACTTCATGGTGACTGTGTCGGTGATCCCTATCTGCCGTGCTCCACCAGACTGTTGTGGGATGAATTTTGTCAAAATTCTGCATGGTTTTTCTCGCAAGCATCTCGAGCTAATGTCAAGAGCTGTTCTGCTGATAAGGGCCCAGTTTTGTGCTTGTGAGGATGCCACGCACAGGTTTGTACCGGTTTAGCGCCGGCGCGTGCATTTGTGGGTTTTTAGTTAGGCAGACTCCAAGAGGCGAGGCGGTGGTCACCACTCCCTGCGTTACAAGCGCTCTGCTTTCCACATGGGAGTCACACGGGAATCCTACGAGATGCAGGCACTTTGGATTTGAAATTGTGTTGAATTATTATACAAATTTATCTTCTTTCTAAATTCTAATCGAAGATAAAAATTCTAATCGTTGATCTGTCTTCAAGGTTGACTTGCTCGTATCCTCAAGGAATTTATTATGTAACTTGGCTCATTTGTGTGGTTCCGCTGTCAGCCCAAGCCTGCGCCCCTCAAAGCAAGGGTCTCTGGTTTTAGTCTTCGAATGCCACCATGCTCATGCACAGGAGGGATGCATTAGGCTGAAGGCAGCACCTGATGGGAACCTTTCCCTGGTTGGCGGCAGGCCCCACGAGAGTCACAGAGGTCCAAGGTCCAATGGACTGTTGTTTGGGAGGCCCATCACTTGGGGGTAGGACACCGAGAGGGAGCTCCATGTGGCAGGTGCTACATGCTCAGGCAGGTCTTCAGGGATCCAATCAGAGCTGAACCAAGAGGATGGGAAGCTGGACAGGCAGGCAGGGGCGGGGGGCGTGCAGGTGCTCAGGACCCCCTCAGCTCAGAGGGGTCATCTCACACCCGCCTCCTTCCCTCGGTTATCTGTTGGTGCATAACAAATACCCACCAACTGGGCGGCTTGGAGTAATACACATTTATGACCTCAGTTTCTGTGGCCAGGCCAGCCCACATCCTCCGCTCAAGATCTCACGAGGGTGCGGTCAAGGTGTCGGTCAGGCTGGGGTCTTTCTGGAGTTCAGGGTCTTCTTCTGAGCTCACATGGTTTCGTTGGCCGAATTTACTTCCCGTGGTTGAGGGTGCGGTCAAGGTGTCGGTCAGGCTGGGGTCTTTCTGGAGTTCAGGGTCTTCTTCTGAGCTCACATGGTTTCGTTGGCAGAATTGACTTCTCGTGGTTGTAGGACTGAGGGCCCCTGTTCCTGCTGGCATCAGCTGGGGCTGCTCTCAGCTCTCTGAGGCCACGCCGCCCCTCACAGGCCCCTCGCACGTGGCAGCTTGCTTTCTCCAGGCCAGCAGGAGACGCGCGCTGATGCCTAGACCTCATTTTAAAGGCCACACCTGATTAGGGCGGGCCCACCAAGCACAATGTCCTTTTTGCTCATCTCAAAGTCAGCTGATGCGGGATCTCAATTATTCGTGCGATTCTCTTGGCCATATAACGCATCCCAATCACAGGAGTGACATCTGTCACGTTCACTTTCCCGCACACGCCGGGGCAGAGGGCTGCGCAGGGCGTGTACAGCAGTGGTAGGAATCTTGGGGACCATCCCAGATTCTGCTGACCACGCTCCTCTCCTCCCATCCCCATCTGGTGGCAGCTTCCTTCTCCCTTCCTTGTGTCCTCACCTGGTCCCTCCTCCCTGGCCCCCCGTCCCCTTCTCCCAGTGCCCCCGCTCTTCCTCCCCCCTCCCAAGCTGAGGGGCTAAGGCTGCTGTGAGGACGCTTGCCTGTTACCTACTGGCTTAGAAACCGAGCCAGCGGGCATGGGGCCACGTGCCTCCCCACGGGTGGCCTTCGTCATTTGCTGGCCTGCTGGCAGCTGGGGACCGTAGGAAGTCATTGCAATGCGCTTTCCTTCCCCAGCCCCTCCCGCCGTGCTGGACCTTTCCACAGACTCCAGCCGCCCTTCACGAAACAAGCCATGGCCTTGGAAATCGAAAACGGCAAGGAGGGATCAAAACTCAGATGCAGTTGTGACTTTTGACACCCTTTGATTTGAAAGACATGGGTGGGTGGATAAAGGAGCCACGTGAATGAACCGAGTTACAGAACAAATTCCTTGTGGGGATGCAGGCAGGCCGACCTGGAAGGCAGATCACCCACGGCCAATTTCAATTCAGATGAGAACTCACAAGGAAGATAAATTTGTAACACACGCACTGTGTGGAGGAGATGGCTCTTGACATCAGGACCCCCTTCCTGGTGTGAGCCCACTGGGCGGACCGCCCTCGGCCCACCTTGCTGCCGGCTGGCCACAGACCCCGCCAGAAGCACGCTGGCCATCTCCGAAGGCTCTGCTTTAAGATTCCCTAGGAGCCAGGTGTTGGGGCAACCACCTGTATCCCAGCTCCTCAGGAGGCCGAGGTGGAAGGATTGCTTGAGACCAGGAGTTTGAGGCTGCAGTGTGCTGATGGCACCTGCAAATAGGCCCTGCACTCCAGCCTGGGCAACGTTGCTGCAGTGTGCTGATGGCACCTGCAAATAGGCCCTGCACTCCAGCCTGGGCAACGTTGCAAGACCCTCTCTCAACAAACAGCAAAGATGATGTGAGTTCCCTGAAAACTGTGTTTATAGAACCGTTGGTGTGAGGATATGCATTCCCAAAAAACTTAAGTGGAAAGAAGGTGGAATTTGTTTGATACCAGGAAACCTAAATTCTGGAACACTTTTGCCATCTACGTCATTGGGCTGTTGTTCTGCATGAAATAATGAACAGCGTGAGAATCACAGTACTTGAAACATGAACATATATGCCAGGTTCGAGGGCATGCATTGGCCATCCCTTGCCAAGCATTTTCAGCGCTCTCAAGTGGAATATGGCAGAACAGCTACGAGTTGAAAGACGGTTAAATGGAGGCAGTTTTGTTTTTTTAAAACATTAGGAAGGACTCTAACAGCTAGAACCATTTGTTCTGATCTTTGTTGTCTTGAGAAAAGGTGGGCCCCCGGCACTGCAGGGCTGAGGGCTGAAGGGGAGACCAAGGGTGCAGGTGTGGGGCTTTGAGGTCTGGGAGTCTAGAGAATGGGGGTGAGTCCCAGCGCCAGGCCAGCAACCCCGTAACCTCAGTCTGGCAGCCTCTCCGGCCTCCACTCCCAGCTCTGTCAAGTGAGGGGTCGAACTAGAAACCTGCAGGAGCGTCCAGCTCTGACGCTCCGCTCTGTGTGTCTGTCGTAGCTCAGAGGGAGGCAGACTGCCCAGCCCTGCCGCTTACAGGCTGTGTGACCTTGGGCAAGTTACTTAGCTTCTCTGTGCCGTGGTCCCTCATGTATAAACCGGGGGTGGGAACAGTCTCTGCCCAGTGGGGCTGTTTCGAGGAGTACGTGGCATAATATATTATCCATGAAGTGCTTAGAATAGTGCCCTCCTGGCATTTGAAAGGGCTGGGCAAATGGTAGCAGTTACTATAGCTACCATCGCTTGTCAGTCCCGACCACCCGTGTAACCTGAATGAGTCTGGGGTTCCCTGTCATCTGCCTCTTCAGTCTGAACAAGATTTTCTTTCAGCGGCGTCACTGCTGGCTGTGTCCTGGGAAGGTGTCCGTCCTCTAATGAGATGTCCGCTCTCTTTCAGGCGGAGGCCCGGCTTGCGGCGAAGCGCGCGGCCCGAGCAGAGGCTCGCGAGATCCGCATGAAGGAGCTGGAGCGGCAGCAGAAGGAGGTAACGCCGGGGGCTCTTCGCCGGGTCTGTCCGCGGTGATTTTCGTTTCAGGCCGAGCGTGCGAATGCGGAGGCACCTGTCGCTGCCGACGTACCTGTCGCTGCCGACGCACCTGGCCGTCTCACGCTGCCCGCGGTGCGGTGCGTGTGCCCTGTGCCTGAGGTCAGGCGGGGGTGCGTGTGCACCAGGCCCGGCCTGCCCCAGCCCGTGGCCTGTCGGACGTGGAGACCCTCCTTGGCCCGCCTCTGGCTGAGGGGGGCCCAGAGTGCTGGGCGGAACTTCGAGGTCTGACTATCGAACTAGAGTTAGGTCCTTCGAATTTAAATGGGAAAGAAGAATAGATTAATAATTTTTAAACTGGCCAAATTGTTTCGTTTGTAGATATTTCCCCGAAGGCTTTTGCGGTTTGAGTAGGTTTCAGGAAGCCGAGGCCTGCGCGACGCAGAGAAGAGAGGAAACACCGTGCATGAAGGAGCCGGGCAGCAGCCCCCGGGACTGTGGGCGGTGAACGTGGACGCGCCTGAGCGGGCTGTCGGCCGCCTGTGTCCATCCTCTCGAGCTGGATCCAGAGGTCGTTTCTGGCAGCACGAGGGCTCTTTAACTGAGCGTGGGTCCCGTGACCGCGAAGGCGGGGAAGCCTCGCCCCTGTCGGTCGGGTTCTCCACCCACACCTGGCCCCGCCCGGAAGGGCCTCTCTTGTTAAAAAGATGTGAATTTATTGTGTTGGACAGAAGGAACCAGCTGCCTTCCCCAGGGCTGGTTTTCATACACAGGTTCTTGTTTGGCTCTCATGGTGACATTTAAAAAGTCAAACCAGTTTTTAAAATTTATGGGATTTGAGATAAAAATCTGAATCTCCAGTTTCCTGTGAGACCATTGCGATTCTGCCATGATCCCAACAAGGACAAAGCCGGTCACATTCCCTGTAGGGACAAGGCCCCGGCCACCAGCCTGAGGTACCCGTTGCCCTTCGTGCCCGGGGAGTTTGCCACTCCACGTGGAAATACGTGGGCAGAGGAGGGATCAGTGTCACCTGCCTTGGGAGCCATCCTGACACCGAGCAGCCCCCGCACACTCAAACTCTGCTCCATGTAGCGCTGCTGGAGGCCACCGAATGGAATGCTGCCCTTTTTTTCTGATCGGGATTTCTAAAATACGAGTTTTAAATGACAAGATCCCAATTGCTTTTCAAACTGCACTTTCTCTGTAGACTATTTCTGTTCATATTTCAGTAGACACTTCAGGCTCATTGTGTGCCAGCCCCTTCCATCTGTTCTAGAAGCCACACCGTGGCAGGGCAGGATAGTAGTTAGTCCCAGAGGCAGCGGCCACGGCTTCTCAGGCTGTGTGGCTGCCTCGTTCTGCAGAGCTCGTGGCTGGCGCCAGAGCTCCGAGGCACATCCGGTTTTAATCTGCCTCCCCTGGTTCCCCAACAGGTCCACGGTCTTTATTATTATTATTATTATTATTATTATTATTAAGGTCATAAAAGAGTTAAGAAGAATTTGCTCAGATAGTTTGCTGTTCTGCCAGGTTCTGCCACACTTGATTGGATTTAAGTCCCCTGCCCTGCTGGTGGTTTCTGTGTGGCCGTGTCCTCAGCCCTGTGGGAGTGGCCAAGCCGAGGGAAGGGGGCGGCTGTGAGTGGGGCCTCCTTCGGTTTCCATGTGGTATTAGCCATAATCCTGTCATTCATCTCAAGTGCAGCATAAGGGAAAGTTGCTTTCACCAAGAATACAAATGTAAG
Source organism: Indri indri (assembly GCA_004363605.1). Taxonomy (NCBI): domain Eukaryota; kingdom Metazoa; phylum Chordata; class Mammalia; order Primates; family Indriidae; genus Indri; species Indri indri. The sequence continues at coordinate 5,342 of RJWJ010011788.1, read as the reverse complement.
ATTTCTACAAAATCAAGGTGAAAATGTATTATATAGCATACTTGTCTTCCAAATTATACATTTAGATAAAATACATTCTATCTTAAATTAGGGGTAGAATTGGTTTAAATAGATACATGATGATATTAGCAGCTTGTTACAAAGTTCTTTGGAAAAAGTTGTTGGTTTAGAAAATAAAAATTGAGTTAAGCCACTAAATCATCTATTCAAACAGCCTCCTTTAAAAGCAAAGCATCCCTTTCTTCCTTTGAGCAAAAGGAGTCCTCTCCTGATGCATTTTAATTCTACAACGTAGGAGTAATCTGTTGATGAACTCCTGCATCTCAGTTGCAATATATCAAGCCAGACCAAAAAAAATTAAAAGTAAGCCAGGCTCAGTGGCGTCTTCTGTGGTCCCAGCTACTGCGGAGGCTGAGGCAGGAGGATCTGGAGGCCTCAGATCACGCCTGTGAATAGCCACTGCACTCCAGCCTGTGCAACATAGTGAGACCCCCATCTCTTAAAAACAAAGTCAAAAAATAAAAAATAGTTACTACCCAAGATGGGAAACTAAGTCTTGGCCATTTAATTTTAGCATCAAAAAAATGGGGGATGGATGTCAGGAGGGGAAGGGAGGCGGGTGGGGGTGCTGGGGGCCCGGCTGTCTCTCATTGCCCCTCACAGCAGCCCTGCCAGGCCCAGGGAAGCCCCCACTGCACACATAGGAGAAAGAAGCCAGGTCCAGGGCAGCTGGACGGCTGTGCTGAGATTTACACCCAGTCCCTGACCTGCAGAGCCCACGCCCCATCCAGACCAGCCCTCAGGTATTCGACACCTGCTGACTAGCGTGGGCTTTGCAGAGAAACTCCAGTTAAATCCTGGGAAATCTGGTTTAAAGTGCCACAGTCATACAAACATACAAGTATCATTTGGTGAGTAGATCGCATTAGAATTTTGAAATTGTTCATCCCAGGGCATGTTTCCCTTCTGTTGTGAAGACATTTCAGTGGTTCCCAGGGATCAAAACGCTTTGTCCTGATGCAAGTTCCGAGGAACGTCCGCCACGACAGCGGTTTGCTGATTTCGGTCTGCGCTCTCAGACAGGGCTGTATTGAGACAGGACCAGGAGCAAAGTGTGGTGTCCCTTGAGAGAAAGCAAATTTGGCAGACGTCACCTTTTCCAGGTATCCCGTGGATCAGCCTCGTCACTGAGGTTTCTGCGCAGGCTCTGATGACGTGAAGGTGCCCGAGCGCGGCAGCAGACTCCTGCCTGGGTCGGGTCGCGTGACTGGTGACCGCACACCCCTTCCCGATGTGTGGAATGAGGGCCCTGGAAGGCCGGGGACACGTCAGGGAGGGAACAGAGAAATGAATGCGACCAAGACAGCAAGTGGGACGCTGGCAAAGGCAGCTCGAGGCGAGAAAAGCCACGCTTGTGGAAGCAGAGCACAGGTGTGGCATCAAGGGCTGCCTTGGCGGGTGAGAGCTGCGTGGAGGAGACGTCCTGGCTCGGCCACTGTCCTTTCTCTGGTCCAGCCAGCCCAGCAGCTCTCACTCATAAAAGTGACAATTTGACCATTATAAATTTAGGGTCTGTGACATATGACAGCATTATTATTTATGTCTGCTCGTTCATAAAAAGGTATTTGAAAGATTTAAAACAAGGTAGATGTATATTTTGTGACTCGTCGGAGAGGACTGGGCAGGGTGGCCATGCCAGAGCCCCTGCCAGGTCGCAGCGCTGGGCTTGGGTACTGTCACAGGCTGTGAGGGGCATTTTCCCAAATTTTACAGGTGAAGAAAATGAGCCTTATGGAGGTTAAGACAGTTTTCCTGGAAGCTGAGAAAATGGCCCAGCCAGGTTCAAGTCCAGATCTGACCGACTGCAAAGCTTGTGGTGTCACACCCCGCCTCTGCCTCGAAGTCAGTTCTGTAATTAGCAATAAAAACGAACAAAACAGAAGGTGAATGGGCGTGTTGACCGTGGGCTTAAGGTTGGCAGCGAGCGTGCCGGCACCCACAGCAAAGGGGGAAGTAGACCGGGCCGCATAACCCTAGTCATTTTCCAAGTGCAAACATGCCTCGAAAACCAAGGTTCTCCTTGGTGCTGAATTCAAGGCACAGAATATCAAAAATAAAATAGACAATTTTGTTAGCAAGAGTGTTGCTGAAAACACTGAAGCAGTAACTATTCACCTGGCCGCCCCTTGATTTGACCCACGTCCAGGGGTGGGGAAGTGCACACACCTGTGCGCGCCCACGAGCATCTGTGTGTGCGTGTGGAGGGAGGAGTGAGTCCAGCTAACGCGCTCCGAGCTTGCGGGTTTGCGGACGTGCTTGCAGGATTTAGGAAGGTGTGCCGACAGCACCTCCCCCGGCCTCTGCGTATCGCATCTCCGGGCCTGGCTACTACGAGAACCAGCTGACGCAGTCTGAGGTCGTACAACCTGATACCTGGGGCGCTGGCATTTTAAGTTGTTGATTAAGGGGAAATGAATACACTTTGGAAGACCAGGGTTTAACTGGTAGGGCTGATATTTTGGTGTAAAAATTGAGAGATACAATCCCTGTTTTTATCTGGGTAGCGAGCCTTCCCACCCGCACACGGGCGTTTCTGAGCAGCCGAGGGTTTTTTTGAGCAAGAGGACGCGGTGAGGACACTGGGGAGGGCGGAAGCTGGTGACTGGGGCCCGGGTCCCCCGGGGAGGGCGTGCAGAGCGTGCAGGGAGGAGCGGCAGCAGAGACAGCAGTGTGGGGAGGACCCCCCAGTCTGTCACCACGCCTCAGGGGCAGCGAGCTGGCTGCCTATGTGTCTGATACAGGCAAGCTCCAGCCCACCCACCCTGAGCTCTCGTTAATGGTTCTTTTCGGCAGTTGCACGTGGTGAGGGCCGACTGGACTCCAGCTTATGTTAGCTGTGCTCTGGGGGCTGTTTAAAAGGATACGAGCTCCTTTTTAGGGGAAAATTGTATGTAGATCTTCTTTGGGGAATCCAGGTGAACCTTGAACTTCATTGGAAGAACCTACCGCACTAGAAAACAGTGTGGATCAGGGTGAATCTCCTTCATTGCTGTTGACTGGGGAACATTTTGGTCGGAGGTGCTGTGTCTGTTATCATCACAGCATTGAATCTGTTCACCTGAGCCCCCCCATACATGACTCGAAACGCTAAGTCTAGTCTTACAGTTTTGGCAGGGCCTTGAACAGTGCCTGACACAAATGTTTTGTTGAATGAATGAATGAAAACGAGTAGATATCTCAGCCTTGCCTAGTGATTACTACAAAATTAGAAGCCTCTGAAGCAAACTCATGTGTCAATGTCTCATAATAACTTCTTTTTCACTATTTCAGTGATATTCTAATGGTCACTCTGTTTAGCTGGAATTTTCCTGGTGTTCTCTATGTGTTGGCGTAAATCAAAACATCAAAGCCTCTTTTTTCGTTATTTGTGAATTTGACCGGTTGACTTTCCAATTAAGTTTCTGTACTTTCTGGTTAAACTTTTACTATAGTAGTATGAGAAGAAATTTCAAATTAAAGATGAAGAAGTGTTTTTTCCCTTTTATGGTACTAGGTTATACAAATTTCTGCATTAGAACGATAGCAGGATTGTGGTAGAGATTCATGTGGGTATATTTGTATTTCTCCAATATATCCAAAGTGGGACGTGAAGTAAGTAATGAAATTACTAATTCTTTCCGTGGGACCACAGATGCTATTTCATGCACATTTTGCCAGTATTCACTGTTTCTTTCCCCGTATGGCTTTTATTCATATTTCTATTTACAGAACCTTTCTTTCTGATGTTTCTGCTTCTTTAATTGGATTTTATATTTCTTCCCCTTTTTCTTTTGTTGTTTTCTATAGATCTATCAGGTCCAAAAGGTAGGCTCTTCCTTCTTTATTTTCTAATTTGCATGGACTAATTTTTCTTTGCCAAGGGCCTGGTCACCTTTCAGAAATAATGCCTTGTATTGGAGAGACACAGAAGCTCTGACTCTCTTGTTTCACTGCCTTGTGTGTGAATCTGTTTGAACGAGAACGCTAGGTCCCCGCTCCAGCCCAAGGAAAAGCCACAGCCAGACACATTCCTGTGTACTGAATGCCTTTCCCGTCTCCATTTTCCTTAAGATGATAGAAAATTGTTTCCTTGAGAAAAAAACTAAGAAAAAGTGAAATCATATTTCAGAATTTAAGGAGCCTTTTGAAATCATATCTTGAAAGAGAACGATAATTTTCTTATAAAACGTTTAAAATATCAATGCAAATTACCACCGATTGAGAGATGATTAGATATTGATTTATAATAAAAACTGAGTAAGAAAGACAGTGACATAGCAATGAAATAAACCTGCCCTCCATCCCTGGTACTCAGAGTTTCCAAACTAATGTGCATCTCCATTTCCTAGTACTGTGTAGAGTCGGCTGAGGTTTAGCAATGAATACACCAAGCAGGCCGGGCTCAGAAAATAGAGAGAAAGAGCAAGTCGATGACTCATGGGTCAGCAGTAATAAGGTCAGGAGAAAGCGGTTCCCTGTGAATTTACAGAATTTGCACACAAGTGAGTCTTGCCCATAAATGCTTTTAGTTCATTACTGATGACATCTGTAATAGTTTCTTTTTATGAATTTTAGTTTCTAGATAAAATACAACTGTGTTATTCTCTTAGAGCAGCTAAGAAGATGAGAATAAGGTCAGTCACTCTCCGAGGGCAGAGCTCGCAGGCCTCTCAGCACACCGTCAGGACATGTGACAGCCTGGTGTGCTGGCTTCCTGCACCGGCCACCGAGCCGAACGGCCTTCCCTTCCGCCTCCTTCACTCTGCCTAACTTAGGCCTGTCCTGACGAGTGCAAAGAAATGAGTGACGTAGACACCAGAATCTCTGCACCTGTTAGTTTTTCTAGGGTCCGAGTTTGGAAATGGATCCTGAAGCCTGAGTCCCCGTCATCCCCAGCGTGGGCGAGCCCCGGCAGGTCAGAGGCAAGGCTGGGCCCGTGCCGTCGTCCCAAACCTAGAAAAGGGGCCCCGTCCGGTCCTTTCTGCTCGCAGCCACGCCCGGCCTGTGTTAGGTCACTGTCGTTTTCCCTTCACAAACGCACCAGGGACGCAGGGCGAGAACCTGGTCAGGATGGGCGTGTGTGCACAGGGCGCGTCCGCAGCGGAAGCGCAGTGCACAGCGTTGTCACGCAGGTGTGTCCAGGGGACGGGAAGGCTTTCCTTGCAGAGGAAAAGGAGGCAGTCAGCCTTCCTCCCCGCCCAGCTGGCTGCTTTGTGTAATGGTTTCTCTTGAGTCAAAGCTGTTTCTGAAAGTCAAGCACCTTTTGCACTGGCGTGGCTCCTGCTTCTGTCTGCATGACTCAC
>RJWJ010011787.1:0-43473 GCA_004363605.1 Indri indri | reverse complement strand
AGGGGGAGGAGGGGACAGGCATATGCATACACAAAGAGTGCAATGCGCACCATCCGAGAGATGGACACACTTGAAACTGGGACTTGGGGGGAAGGGGGGGCAAGGGCAACATACGTAACCTAAACATCTGCACCCCTGTAATAACAAACAATAAAAAAATGCATCTTTCACACAACTTTCAACATTTACCTACATGTGTGAAATAGGAGGACCACAGGGCCTTCTTGGGATGGACTTTATGCATGCCAGATGATCAGTCCCATTAAATGCAGAAAACTATGAAAATCCCTATGTGTGTTTGAGATCAAAGAATTTGGATTAAAATGTGAAGTGTAGTTATTTGGTCACAGTTCATCAGTTTCAGATCTAATGTAGTAAGAAGTAAGAAGTAGTCATTCACATGCCATTTGCATTAGAGAAATAATACTGTGGAAAATCTACAAGTAATCAGGAAAACTGCATCTTAAATAGTATTTTCCCTTTTCTATTTTAACATTCTATTGCTTATGATGATGGCTCATTAGGCACTGTCAAACATTTCAGAACCTAATTCTCAAGCTTATTTGAAAATGGCTGCACTATTATAATTTGGCATTCAAGTAACCAGTCACTGTAGGCATGCCTAAATTTGTTAACCTTGCATAGCAATCATTTTTTTTAAATATAATCCATATTGGTCCAAGGTTATGTCTATGTATGTATTCCATTTTTTCCTTAACAGTATTTCTGGAAATAGGAGACAGAAATGGAAGACTGTGTGAATCTATCATGATACAGGATTTCGGAATAGAATTGTGTCTTAGAATTCCAGCCAGAATATGCAGTATAGGTTATGGAAATTAGCAGCTGTGTAGTCTCTTCATGTGATTATTTTTTATTAGCAATGTGGTTGATTAATCCTATACCCTTTTAAATGGAATTACAAAATAATTGTGTGTTCTGCCTCCAAAGCCCTCTATTGAGAATGACAATAAACTGTCCAATGTTCAAATCAGTTTATAATACATTTATATGATTATTAAATGCTTATGAATTTCCAGTTAACACTGCATGTGTTTACTACCTAGTAAAACAAATGTCTCCCCATCTATTTAAACAACTGGGGAGCATTCATCTTCACTGAAGTATTGTTTCATCTTGGGAAAACTCTGCTAATGCTCCAAGGAACCAGCCAGCCACCCAGCCAGCATATCATCTTTCATCTGCATTTATTAAAGGCTTAGAGTATCCATCTGTTGTCCTTAGTAAATGGAAAACTATGAAAAAAAAAGCATTCAATGATTCTAGACACACATAACTGTTCTCTTTATGGAGAAAAGCTCCTTGGAATGTTCTTCATAAATTAAAAACAAGGGACAAGTGGTCAGAGAGAAATCACTGAAGTCCACAGATGTTTAAATGACATGTATCAGACTCCCCTCATCCTGCAAGAAGATAAATGTATTTATTTCAGATCAAGGGAATTTTTTCTCACAATGTCTCAAATCACATTGATTTAGATTTGGGTGATGGTTTCATGGGTGGTATAGAATACAAGAGAAAAAAGCTCACAAGTCTTTCAAGTATATTTGTGTTTAAATAGCTTCCTGTACTGATTTTTTCTTGTTTGTGAATAGAGTTAGATCTGGAATTCAGGAAAATCATGAGGATATCAGTCCCCTACAGTAGTTCTTCCAAGAATTTTAGCGGAATTGTTTATGGCCCTGTCAAGGTGAAATTACAGCTAAAGTGGGACCATCTGATGACATTCCAGTGAAGAGAACTGAGGGACAGTATGAGAGCACCAAGCACATGTAAGTGGATAAGATGGAAATGTTGACAGTTTAACTTTGGATGAAAATAATATAATAATATAACACATTCAGGGGAAATGTAACTTCAATTGGAGCTAAAACAACCCTATGTTAAATTAGGGTCAGGGATTAGGGTTAGTAGAAAGGTATAATTTTACTATGTTTACTCAAACACATTGTTTTGATGTAGAGTACATAGGAAGAAGCAAACTATAAAAGTCGTTGCTTGGAAGTCATAATTACATCGCCTCAGTCTGATGCCATGGAGTCTAACGGCAATATAATTAGTATAATCACATTGATCATGGTGGTGATATTTAGGGCTAGGTTTCTGGGAATGTAAACTGTTGACATGCAACATGATATATAAATGTAAGAATAGCATCTAGACATGGATAATATGGAAAAAGAACTATTAGATAAAAATGCATCATTTCTAGCAGAAAAAAGGCAAATTCGATTTGGAGACATCAGTTGCCAATTTCCCATAATAAGATTCTCAATTCATGCTACATACAATAATTCAGTCTGAAGTATCCTTGACAAATTAGCAATGCATCTTTCTGGTTGCTTATTTGACTTGGAAAAATAATTTGATAAGTGTTAGTTTTTAATATAAATGATCAAGGATTGATGTCTGCAACTTGCCTACAAGTTGTCTTCATGTGTTTAATTTCTTTCAATTCTACCTCCATTCATCTCCTTCTCTGAGAGGTGAAACAAAGAAAACACTAGGTCATGATGAAGAGGGTATTTTATTTTAAGTCAGCTTTGCAAAGTCTTCCAGTTTTAGACAGGCATTTTTCCCCTGATAGTGGCTTTACAATTGATAGTAAATAATGATTAAAATGCAAATCAGGATTCATCTTGCTTTCATAAAGACTTGAAGGTTCTCTATTTACATATAATTTGAGGACTTTTAAATCTCAAATTGGTAAATATTTACACTTCTGTAATCATTGTGAACCTGCCCTACATATTATTGTATGTGCAGAAAGGAAAAAATGACTTAATGGTAATTTCATTTGCCTTAATCTCTCATCTTCCCCCACAGGAAACATTCATTACAACTAGCAGACCTAGCTAACATAGAAGAAAATGGAATTAAGTTTATAGTCAACTAAGTAGTAATCTTTTAATAAACGTCTACAGACATAGTATATGCATGGAGCTTCTTTAGTGAACAATAAATAATGGGAATAATGGAATGGATTTTTATTCTCATTTTATCCTTATTCATCTCGGTCTCATTTACTTTGCTTTTGAAAAAAAATATATACTTATATTGGCCACAGTATGGCTGGTTCTGTGGCCTCAAAGAAGGGGTTGATTATGTACCCAATTGTACCTGAAACCAATATTTGTTATCCGAAATTGATTTTCTACGGTGACAAGTAGCATTTTGAGTTAGTTGTCCATATACTCCATGACTCACTGAGCAGCTCTAATTTTTCCTCAGAAAATACCTAATGAATTGAATTCAATATAGGAATTTGTATTTTTCAACCAGCTGCTTCTTTTGTATTTTTAACCCAAATGCAGATACTCACAGGCAGAAACCTGAGAGTCAGTCATCTTGACTGCTTCACCCCATCCTCCACATCCTCAATCAATCACTAACCCCTGTTTACTTGGCTTCTTAAAAATTTCTGGAAGTTGCTCTCTCCATTCCTTCCAAATTGCTCAATGTTCAGTCCTCTTCTCTCAGATCTAATACTGCCACAGTCTACTAAGTGTTCTTCCTATCGTTGAGCTTGTCTCTCTCCAATTTACACTTATGATATCTGTGTGCTCTATCTGAAAAAAATGTTCCTGCCATTCCCTGGTTTAGACATTTCAAGGATCTATGTAGTACTTACAGCAAGAGGAGCAATATTGATTGTCTATAGGGGCTAGGCAGGCAATAGAAATGATAAGGGCTGACCCCAGGTGGAGATCATGGCAAACTGGAGAGTGGGCAGTCTATCTAAAGGAGGAAATCACCAATCAACTGGCTCCAGTTAAATTTTGGCAAGTAAATCATTTTCTTAATCCTCTGGGGTAGGGAAAACCAAATAGGTCTGCAGGCCGATGGGATTGTTGACTAACAGTTTGCAACTTCTATTCTCCAAGATAAAGTCAGAGCCCTTTAATGTCATATACAAAGTCCTTTATGATCACTTTTAGGACTACATCTTGAGCCTCATTTCTTATAACTCCTGTCAGTTCTGCCTTCAGAAACAGCTTTCAAAATCCTTCAATTTCTCTCTGTTCCCAGTGCCACTCCCTTATTTCAAGCCATCATAATCTCTCCCCTGGATTACTACAGTAGCCTCTTCACTGGGTCTCTGCCTTAAATATCTTCCTATTCCAAACTGTGATCTTTATAAATGTAGCATTGTGATTTATTGAGAATTTTATATAGCAATGTGACCTATTGAGAAATTACCTAGTGCTTTGTTTTCCTGTTCTGCAGCTCATCTGGAAGAGATGAAAGGCATTTTTCCATCTCCCAGGAAGAACAGCTAGGGCTGTGCTTTTTTTTTTGTTTTTTTGGTTTTTTTTGGTTTTTTTTTTTTTTGCTTTTTTTTTTTTGAGACAGAGTCTCACTCTCTTGCCTGGAGTGAGTGCTGTGGCATCAGCCTAGCTCACAGCAACCTCAAACTCCCGGGCTCAAGCAATCCTTCTGCCTCAGCCTCCCAAGTAGCTGGGACTACAGGCATGCACCACCATGCCCAGCTAATTTTTTTCTATATATATATATTTAGCTGTCCAATTAATTTCTTTCTATTTTTGGTAGAGATGGGGTCTCACTCTTGCTCATGCTGGTTTCGAACTCCTGAGCTCAGAACAATCTGCCCACCTTGACCTCCCAGAGTGCTAGGATTACAGGCGTGAGCCACCACGCCCGGCCCCTAGGGCTGTGTGTTCTAAACAGAGATGCAACAGAGCAGCTCTCAGTAGAATGTCTCTGCTGGCCTGATGACAGAGCTAGGCTAGTGACTCCCCATGGCTCCAGGAGACTCTAACTTCATGGAGCACAACAATGGATGGCTAGTGGGGAGTTAGTGCCTGCAGAGCAGAAAGTTGGACATCTGTCAACTCCATTAGACTTGTGACTGTTTTGTAATCATTTCTGTACCTATATTTGAGTATGGTGCCCATTGTTCAATATCTAATCAGTAAATATTGTGGGGTGTGGTAAGGGATTGAGCCAAAAACGTTATATGGCTCTTTGGGAAACTATAAATCATCTCCTTAGATATTTAAACATAGTTTTGGATTATTCATGGACTATATCTCCAAAATCATCTACAGAGCTGTTTCATCCAGGAAAATAGCTCTTAAATCCTATAAATCCCTGTGCAAAACTAGGGGCAGGTATTTATTGGTGATGAGTGGTTTTTCAATGTCCAAAAAGGACAAAAACCTAAAGAGAGATCAAAGTAACCAAACAAAAAATAGTCATATGTTTTGTGCAAGATAACAAGGATTTAAGAACGAGTATTGCTTAAAAGACAGAATCAAATTCACTTTCTCCTTTAGAAAAGGTTGTTTTTGTCCTATCTCTATAAATTATAAATTAAGTACTGGTTTCCCTAGCACTTTGTAACTTAAAACATTGTAGCTTAGAAACATGTACCTTGCTTAAGATAACTTTCAATTTTTTCTCAGGGATGAGCAATAGTTTCATCTCACATGCTAACTCTGAAAAAAGAGTCAATCCTATATTTGGTAGTCCTATACCTAATATCTAAGTAACCTATCGGTAATGCTTACTTGGGACACTATGCTTTGAATAATTTTGAGGGTAAATCCAGATTTAGTAGGAAAAATTCCATGATCACAGTATAATGTTGGCCATGGATATGGGACTGGAGATTGGCTGATGGTACTTGGGCCTCATGTCCCCTTGGGCCACATATCTTCCTCAGATCACATATTTCTTTTGTCCACATATCCCTTCATGGGCCACATACTTCCCATAGATGTATATGGGCTACATATTGCCCGTCTACCTTTGATTAAGGATTTCTTACCCCTTCATATACTCCACAGATGTCTGGGAAGAAGTTATCATTTTATTTTATCTTTACTAAACCTATTACTTCAATTTATAGATATAAACAGAGACCTTCTTGACAGGTGGGAGAATTGCTACTTACCTAGGGGCTGTAAATGATGGACCATTCCAAGGATGGGCCCACTCATCAGTTCTAATTGAGGCTAAGATAGTATAGTCTAGTAGCAATTCATGGGTTTTGGAATCTAACAGAATAAGGTTTAGGTCTATTTGTTACTTACTAGTAGAGTGACTTTTGGCTAACTTAACTTTCTCTAAACCTCTTTCTTCTTAGCTGGATAGTGAGGATAATCATTCATGCCTTAACAAGTTGTTTTGAATATTAAATGAAATAATAAACATAAAGTTCTTAGAAGAATACCTGGCACATAGTAAATAATCTATTAATGAAAACAATAATAACTGTAATTCTATAATCAGTTTACAACGTATAGGGACAACAGAGATTAATTTGGACTACAAGTTTACCCCAAAAGATTACCAGATTTATCAAACAAATCAGAGATCATTAGATTTAATAGACTCAATACTGTATTACTTTCCAAAGTGAATGTATAAAATAAATTTATGATAATATAAGAACATATCATATCCATTTCTCTCTTATTTTTTCATGTAACTGTCTAGCTGAATGAAATCTGCTTTCACTTTATTTTGAAGTTAATATTTTCAACATTCATCTTAAGAAGTCAGCCAGATCATCGATTTGTTTACAAAACATAGAAGCATTTTTTTTAAATTAAAAAAAATATGTTTTAAGATGAGGCCTTTAGATAGATCACTTCAGATGAATCAACTGCTGTCTCATTAACAAGAGTGACCTTCCTATTTTGTTTGTCTACTTAGAGGACTCATGAACTTCAGAGATGTTTTCTAATTTAGACCTTACAACCACTGTGTGAGGTGAGCATCAGTAGGCTAATTTACAGCTGAGGAAAGCAGTTCTGTCCCTGCTTTTACATCCTCTCCTTTGTATTTTCAGAATAATTCTGTAGACAACAAACTCAGCAAATACTTAGTGCTAAGTGAGAGATTGAGCAAGCCAGAGCTCTGAGAATGCAGGTGGTTCAGTGGTCTAGAAATGGAAACTGTCAGTCTGCCAAAGAGGACATTTCATCCATTCTTGGTCTTTGGTTGGGGCCATTCTTAAATCTGTCCCTAATGAGGAGACTCTTCTGATTTGGGAAACTGCAAGAGAAGATATTTTTTTTTTCTGTCTCCTTTAATAATGCCTTCAAGAATATCGTGGGTTTTAAGGATAAGAAAAGTATCTGGTGGAAGAAGGAAGGAAAAGAACAGCTTTTTAAAAAATATATGAAACAAGAATAAAAATGAATTTACTATTAGCAATGGAGAATATCCAATCACCTTTTTGAAGCCCAAGCCTTAGTTTCTCACCTGAAAACTGAAGGTAATAATCATCCCTGCCTCACAGTCTCCTGGATGGAATCCAATAATGTATATAAAAGGTACCTAGTGTATAGTTATTTGTAACATTGTATGCATTCAGTAAATGTTAGTATGCCATCCTTAACATCTTATTTGGCAAAATAAAGATGGTAAATAAATCTTTAAGGAGAAAAAAATAAAAGAAAAAACACATTCAGTGCTGGAGAAATTTTAAAGCTGTGAACATTTTCTAAGTAGTTTAACCTGAAAACCTACAGAGACAATCAAGCAGAAAATGAAGATGGAACAGCCAAATATATATTTGAAACAAAATAATATCCTTAATAAACAATATCTGTTATCAGTAGTAAGCAAGGCCTTCAAAGTTTTCACTAGTCCCCATCCTCTGATGGAATTGACTACTATGCATTGCACAACTACTGCATTGTAGTTGGATTGATACCTACATAATGTCAAAATGAGCACAGGCAGGTACACACACACATATCCACACACCATACAGGCATCCGGCTGTTAAGAACTATCCATTAAGTCAAATAGACTGTAAATATTTTATTTGCAAATTCAAATCTTTCCAATGGACCTCCTTTATGATCATGCTGTATAGTACAAGGGCTTTCATGATACTCAGTCATTTTTGGCAGTAGCTACTCCAAGTCCTTTGAAACTGTTGGATACCTAGCGGTATGAGATTTCTGGCCTCATATACCAGAAATGCAAGATCCTTATTATACCTGAGTTTAATACACACAGCCAAAAGGCTTTATATATAATGTACACACAGAAATTCTGTCTTGCCTTCAGATTGAACAACTTTTTATCCCCCCCCCCGTGGTATGTTGCAAAACTGCCATAATTACATGAACAGCTACAGAAACTCACACTCAAAATCAAAACAGACAAACCAATTGAATACATTTCACAAACAACTTTCAAAATGTGTCTAATCTAACCAAAATGTCTTACTAATTGACTTAGATACCTACATGGAGACATTGGAGTCTTTGCTGATTAAGAAAGTCTGCCTCTCTGTGCTACTTTAGTTGAAACACAAAGGTCTTGCTTTAAGGAAACCTTCTATAACAATTCAGATTTATAGCTTAGAAAAATGGACTGTTTGTATTTTGAATATTTTTATTACCCTGGAAATCTGTTTTTAAGAATACAGAAAGTGGTTACCGATTAAGTATTTTAGAGTTTGCAAAGCACTTTCTCTGATCAAATCTCATTTGATCCTCACAGGAATCATGCGAAGGAGAATGGCAAGATTTACTATCCTATTTCTATGCATGAGGCTGGGGTAGGCCTCTGGATCACTGGCTTCATAAATGGTTAAGCCAGGAAAATGGGAGCCCATCATTTTACTCCTAGTTAAGTGTCATGTTTCCTTGGTTAGTGCATTTGACAAGGATTCAGCTGAATAAACATAAAACCTACTGACTTTTCCAGGAGCACCTATAAGCATAAAATCAAGTATGCCTGAACTATCTATGCCTTACTAGCCCTGGGAAGAGGGAAGGGCACCAGGAAGAGCCATTTTATTCATTTGTTTATTGAAGGTACTGGACATAGGACCTATGAACTTTGCATGGGACTGTGAAAATGGTCACAACCTGGAAAAATATTAGCTCCAGAGAAGGAAAAAAGATCAAAAAATCAAAATGAATAAATGTTTAATTGACAATTTAACATTATGAAACCAAGTCGTCTTCAACTGAACTCAACTTTCATAAATATATGTAAAGATATTAATATGATACATTTAAATATGCTTGGTACAACATGGGATAAAACTTCTAACAGTAAGCACGCCTGGGGTCTACCAGGTCTTAAAATGGTCAGGTTGAAAGGGGTAGTGGTAAGAGTAGAGTTAATGGTAAGTGAAAGGGTATCCTGGGAAAATTTTATTTTATTTGTTTTTGCCTGGGTTATGCCAGGTACTAGCTTTTGCATGTGTCTCAGCAGTTGAATAATATATAGCAGGTCAGGCTACTCAAGGGGCAGGGATGGAGGTGGGAGCATTATAAAGCTATTTAATTATCAACTCATATTCTCTTGAGGCAACGAGTTATCAGATTTCATAAATAAAATGCAGGGCATCCAGTTTAATTTGAATAAAGATAACTGAGTGATTTTTCAGTATTAATACTTTAGCTTAAGGATATTAGTATATGTATATCCCATGTAATATTTGGGACACATGCCAAAAATAGTCATTGTTCATTAGAATTTCAAATTTAACTGGGTATTCTGTATGTTATCTGACAACTCTACTTGAAGTATTTCAATCTGATTTACCTATGTTTGTAAATCTTTGGTTTGAGATTTCTGGAGTTATGGTCAGTAGAGATTTGTCACTTTATTTCTAATGTATTTTTAAGAAGAAAATGGCTCAGTTTAAGAGGAATTTCCCCATAGAGTTAATTTGCTATCTTTACCGCCCTTCCCTTTGTCCCCGTGCACTGCCTTACCTGAGCTTAAGATATTCTAAGCCATCAAATCAGTGAGGAAGGTAGATGCACAGATAATGTGCAGATGAGAATGATGTGGCGTGGAGAGTCTGGCCATTTTTCTAGACCGTGTTGGTAGTGGTCCGGCTGATAGAGGCTTAGTTGTCATTGGAGCATAAAGGGCACCTGGTTGTCCTTGGTTTATAAAGGACTCCTGGACTGTAATCTTTTTAAGGCCAAGACCATTTCTAATTTGTCCTTATATACCCAAAGCCTTGCACAGTGTCCAGAATTCTGACAACATGGGCTTTGAGGTCACACAGACCCGGATTTGAATTCTGATTTATATTTCCTAGTCGCATGACTTTTGTGAGTAATTTGTTTCTCCGTACCTCTGTGTCTTTATGTGTAAAATGGTGATTAGAATACCTATAAAGCATGCAGAATTTTGTCAGCATTAAATGAAATGAATATATGTATACAACTTGATAAATTGCAATTAGTCAATATACGGCCATGACCAAATGGTAACATTCATTAGGCCTATAATAGATTGTATTCTTCCTTTAACTATTTATTGGCAAAAGCCAGCATGGTGGTAAATGTAACAGAGAAACAGTCATCAAATTAATTAATTCCTCACCAGTTAAACTTCAGTTGTGGAAACGTGCTCAATTGACTTGTAAGAAATTTGATTCAGGTTCCCTTTGCACATGGGAAGCAGCATTAGAAATATGAACAATACTTCCTCTCCTGTGAAAATGTAGCCAAATCCCCGAGGCTTTAAGTGCAAGGAGTATCCAGTCTTCAGTTTGCTCATGTAATGGAGAGATTAGGGGAATTTGGAAAACAGCATGGTGCCATCCTTGTTCATTTTTTTAACTGAGGGTGGGGCAGCAGGAATGTAGGTCATTTTTGCTACACAAACAAGCTATTAGAGAGGACTTTGACACTATTGTAAGTCAAGTATCCAGCATCAATCATTGAAAGTACAATTCCATCTCTGAAAAGGAGAATGGAATGGCGGTTTCTAAAGACTGGGAGGGAGCAGAGGGGTGGGGAAAGGCGAAGATGTTAATCAAAGTGTAAAAAGTTATAGTTCAACTGGAGAAATAAGTTTTAGTGCTCTATTACACTACATGGTAACCACAGTTTACAATAAGGTATTGTACAGTTCAAAATTGCTAAAATAATAGATTTTAACTTTCTTACCACAAAAATGATAAGTTAGTGAGGTGATTGATATGTTAATTAGCTTGATTGAATCTTTCTACAATGTATTATAGAACAAAACTTCACATTGTAGCTCATAAATATACACAATTATTATTCGTCAGTTTAAAAGAAGAAAGAAAGAAAGAAAGAAAGAAAGAAAGAAAGAAAGAAAGAAAGAAAGAAAGAAAAAGAAAGAGAAAGAAAGAAAGAAAGAAAGAGAAAGAAAGAAAGAAAGAAAGAGAAAGAAAGAAAGAAAGAAAGAAAGAAAGAAAGAAAAAGAAAGAAAGAAAGAAAGAAAGAAAGAAAGAAAGAAAGAAAGAAAGAAAGAAAGAAAGAAAAAACTAAGGAATTTTTACTGGGAAATCCTATAGTGAAGACTCAGAATCCTCATTTAAACACTCAAAATAAATCTGAAAACATTCTGGCTTATAATTTCAAGACCTCCTCAATACCTTAATGAAGGCTGATTGGCATCCATAAGCTTTCTGCTAGTGGTGTGCTGGAATTTTCTCAAACTAGCCCAGGAGAACTGATTGTTAAATTTTCAGGAACTGTGGAAGCTGGTTGTTAAACCTTTGGTGGCTTGAAATCTGCTATTGTGGTACTATTTACCCCACCCAAGAAATTCACAAATGTTACAAAATACCACCCCCCCACTGACCTGTTCAGTGATATGTCACTGCTTTCTGCAAACCCAGTTGTAAGGAAAATTGTCCTGAGAGTTTTCCTCATTAGAGAATTCTCCATAAGCTTATCAGAAAAAATAATCTCATCTTATTTTCCTAACTGGGGAGGAGAATCTACCAGGTCAAAAGGAAACGATGTAGAAGTAATTATGTTAGTGTCTCTATACAGGAAGCTTCAGAGTACACAGCTTGTTGGTGGATCCCAAAATTACTATTAGGATATTAAGTATAAAACGTCCAAATTCCTTAAGTACTAAGTTTGATAGTTGATATCTCTGATATTTCACTTTGACACTTCTTGTTTTATTTGTAAAGATACATCCTTATTCTTTCAAATACACCCTGGGCTTATGATTATCTTTCAAAAATTTTTTAGAGCAATTTCTGTCAAACCACAGATAAGTAAAAACTCCACGGTATTTTCAAATATGAGTTCCACTGTGGAACCATGCACTGTAGACAGCTTGAAATATCAAGGAAGTGTTTGGGAAGGATATGGCTAATGAACGCACAGTACATCAATGGTTTGAGAAGTTCCGTTTTGGTTAGTTTAATCTTGAAAATTAGCCATGTGGGTGAGCTGAGACTAAAGTGGATAATGATGAGCTGAAAGCTGTAGTGGGAGAAAATCCATCTTGAACTACATGTGAATTAGCAGCAAGGTTTGAGGCTACTAGTCCAACAATATTGGACCATTTGGAACAAATCAGCAAGGTAAAGAAGCTGGATAGATGGGTTCCTCGTGAATTAAACTAGCGTCAGAAGAGAAATTGTCTGGAAGCTTGCCTGTCTTTGCTGTCATGACATAAAGGCAAACCATTTCTAAACCGTATCGTTACATGTGATGAAAAATTGATTCTTTTTCACAATTGCAAGCATTCGGCACAATGGTTGGATGAAGATGAAGTGCCAAAACACAGTCCAAAACCAAATATTCATCAAAAAAAGCTAATGGTGCGTGTTTGGTGGTCCAGTACTGGTATTATCCACTAACGGCTTCATGAAACCTGGGCAATAAATTACAGTGGATGTCTACTGCAAACAGTTGGATGAAATGATGAGGATGCTTGTGATTAAGCAGCCGAGATTGGTCAATAGAAACAGGACAATCTTCTTGCAAGACAACACTCAACCGCATGTTGCACAAACAACGCTGCTCAACCCCAGAGGCTGGACTTGGAAATTCTCTGTCATCCACCGTATTCACCAGACCTTGCACCAACTGAGTACCAATTCCTCCAGGCTTTGGATAACTCCTTGTAAGGAAAAACATTCAATTCTCAACAAGCTGTGGAAAACACCATTCTTGGTTTCATGGCCACTTGCTCTCCAGGCTTCTTTGCTGCTGACATAAACAAGCTATCATTAAGATGGCAAAAGTGTGTCTTTAGTTTGGGCACATGTTTGATTAATTGCACTGCTTCTTCTTTGAGATATAATAAACTATACAGTACAGTGCCTTACATATTGTAGACTCTTCAATATTTTTAAAATCAAATTATAAGTTGTAATGTCTACATTATTTAACCTCACATCTAATTTAGATACTATGAGCTTCCAGTAACAGTGCTTTGTCTTATTTTCACATTCTGAAAATTTAAAAAAATCTAGTATGCAAAATCCTGGTGCTCAATAATCATTTGGTGGATGGAAATCAACTTGTCTACTTCCATAGCAAACAAGCCGACTTAGGAGGAGAGCAGAAGCTGGTCTCTGGACTGAGTTTAGCTAGAGTGGAAGCTTTCATGGCATTTCTGAAGCTTCGCCATTCTAAACCTGGTTTAAAACAGCAGTAATTAGGAAAGTGCATAGTGTTGAATGCAAGTCCTTGGTGCTACTAGAGTACTCTATTTCACATATCCTGTAAGAAAAGGGAAGAGGAAAGGAAATTTCTATTTAATGATTTATAATAATTTGTTAGGATCTTTCAAATGTTTATGTGCTTGCAAAGCAACTCTAAGAGGTAGATACTCTGATTATTTGCTATTTACACATGAGGAAACTGAGGCTCAGCCAGGTAAACATAGCTGGAATTGAAAGCAACAGATTTGGAAGCCAAAACCAGGACTCCTCAATTTGGACTCTGGCAATAACAATACCAGCTGCCTTTGCTATTTATCACTTTTTCCCCCTAAATTATTGTTGCTCCATGAATTAAAATAAACGTGATTGCAGACAGGATTTGTCTTAAGAGTTTTGCAGAGCTTTGCCCGGAAGGAATATGTGAATGTGTTGGTTTGCATTTCAAATGCTGTTACACTCAGAAAGGCATCTCTGAAAGACAGTAGCGGCTGTATCCCACAAGGTGCCACGTTTCTCAGACCTAAAGGTTTGGATTTGCTTTGTAAAGCAAAGTGAATCTGTTAAAAACTACAGGATGAGAGCTGACAATGGAGTGCCCCCGGAACAGACAGCTGACCGAATGGCTAGAAGCAAAGCTCTTGTTTGAACACTCCAGACTACCTGTCTCCATTCACAATAACCTAATAAATATGGAGCCAACATATCTCTGTTTAACCCCTCTGTTAAGTGATAAACTTACCTTAGAACTTAGAAGTTAACCTTTGAAAGATTTTATAACCATTTGCTCACATAGATAGAATTAGTTAAAGAATCTGTAGAAGCCTTTTGAAAATCTGTTAACCTGAGAGGAACTACACACTGTTATGTAAATCTGTTACCCCTGGCAGTTATTCACTATTCCCTATAAGTTACCATGTAAGACCTCATTTGGGGCTTTTTGAGACCCACGGAGAAGGTCTAGGGCTCCTGAGATCCCACTTTGCCTATAATCTTCATAAACTTATAAAACTATGTCTTTGTCTCTGTGTATTCCTTTATTTCTTTTATTTTCCATTTTTCTCTATTATTTTCTTATCCCTTGCAACTCTACCAACGGACCCGGTTTTTTGCTGGGAGCTTAGCTACCTGCCCTCAAATCATGTTTTGAATTAGCCAATAATTTAGCTCTCTCTAATCTGGATGTTCTATCTCTGACAGCTGCCATATCCTTTAAGTCAAGTTATAAAAAGTAAGGGGTCTGTGCTGCTTAATGAAAAGGTCTCCATCTAGTGGTTATAAATCAAACTGTGTTTACATGCCTTGAAGGTGCTTCTTGAGTCTACTGAGCCTGAGGTTAGGGATTCAAATTTCTGTTGACTGGTACAAGGCCAAAACCAGGGTGGGGTGAATGAGGCAATTGCCTTGGGTGCAAAATTTAAGGGAAAGCCAGTAACCAAGATAAACAATGTTTTTATCCAATGTTTTAAAATAAAAATGAATGCAATAAAATCTGCAATGAATAAAACATCAATATTTTAAATAAAGACAAGACCAGTATTACTGATTTTTCCTTTTGCTCCTGGCTTCATTATGGCGCTACACAGCACTGGACTGGTGTGATCAATATGAAATGTTCATAAAAAATTTCCTGGAATGTAATTATAGTGAAGCCAAATCCTAATGCCCTGGCTTAAATATCTAGGTCATATAAGAAAACAACAATCACATGCTTTGAAAATATCTCCTTTTCAAAGGATTTCAGACATTATGGAAAAATCAAGATGGGTGATAACTAAGAGGCACCTTACTCACTCAGTGACTTAATTGGTCATAGTCAATATGACAAACAGACTTGTATGTGAGGGCAGCACAACTTTAAGGTGACGATTTGACCTGACTCTTCTGCTGCCATGAAAACATAAATAGAATGTCCATTCCATTATGTTCAATTCAACCAACTATTGTAGTTTATCAATTATTATAAAACTGAAAGTGTTTTAGTGCAAACAAGTCAACAATGAATAACTCTATAAAGAGTATTAATTAGCATTTGAAGCATTTAATTACATTTGAACTAGCAGTGTTTTGATGATAGACTGTAGTGAAATGGTTATTATCACAGCACAGTCAGTATTTTTAAAAGGAGAAGTAAAAAATACTTTTGCTGCAATTTGATTGGTTCTGAGTTCCAGAATTGATGAGCATCTATCAAAATTATCTGTGGACACATTGCCAAACAGCAGAAAGAAAATCAGGAAAATTCCGTCATTATCTAGATGTTTGTTTTTCTCAGCTCTCATCAATGCTATTTGGAAAGAGGCAGTACGTCTAGGCTCCAACTATTTTTTTGGCAGTGTTAGAGTACGAATAAATGCTACTGTCTATACACCATGCATGGTTCTAAACCAATTTATAAATAATGCAAACTCACAACTTTCTATTCCACAATTTCAAAGAGTTAAATGAACTTAGTCAACATTGTCACATATTTACTCCATCTGAACAATGAGTAATGTGATTTATTTTAGGGACATAATTATGCAGTTGATCATTCAAAGCTAATGGTTTACTATTAATGAGCTCATCTAATTGTGTATTCCACAGAGCTAACTGACCCAGGTAACACCATTGTAGACTTAACTGAAACTTGGGGATGTTCTCAGAGATGAACTGCAGGGGAGGGTTGCCATGGCAACAGCAACAGGCAGGCCCAGGCATCTTCATGTAGACTTTAAAGTAGAAGAAATGAGGGAGTAAGAAGAAACTACAGCAGCTTGGTAAGGGTTGGGCTTCTATTCAGATTGAATTTGAAGGAAGAAAAAGTAGAGTTCTACTGCTACTTGATACTGGGCAGAGGGTGTTTGTACTGAGCATCTCTGACAACTAATAGTAAAGGTGAACTTCCTTGAAGACCAATGACAAAAGGAATTTTATGGCACGAATAGTGCACCTGAGACTATTAAATCCTTAAAAAATTAAGGATACAAAGGAGTATTCTTCCCCATAACTGAATTAGAAGAGATATATTAGTGTATAGGCATGTAATTGAATTTCCTTAGATAGGTTTCATCATCTCCCCTTAGTTTTAGTAATCTAAATAAAATGATGTCCAGCAAATATATACACTCAAGCATACACTGCATAAACACACACACACACACGCTACCCCCAGCTACACAATGTTTACATGGAAGCATGTCATGCACACATGAGATGCTCTCACCTTCCCTGGTTGTGAACAATTCAAGGGCAAGGGTAATGTCTTCTCTGATCTTCTCTCTTGCTTTCACATCCTCTATACCACTTACATAGCTTAGCTTGATAGTTTCCTTTTGAAAACTCCCGGAGGAGACTAAAACTGTTTCCTTCTTGAAGTTTCATGGTCCTGTTTAAAATAAACACAATTATTATTATTTTGTTATCTATTTTTATTTTGTTATTTTAAACTGGATTTGGTGCCAGAGTTTAACTACCCTATAGTCCACAGACTAATAGAGAAAATTGCCTTTTGGTGTTCTGTGAGTAGACGAGGCCACAGCAGTCTGTCATGTAAACATACAGGGTCCTAAAATGTTCAAGTGACAAGGGAGCTTAGCCACTGATTTCCATGCACCACATTTTACAGATAAGGAGTATGAGGCTCAGAGATGTTTTAAAAGACACCCAGATAGTGTTCTTTCCTGCTCTTACTTCATGAGAGCTTGTCCAGCCTACTTTGAGGGCATAATTCAGTTCAATAGCACAACCTTGGCTGAGGTTAATACCAAATCCTGCCATCCTTTTGTGTTTGGTAATGTAATTTATGAAGTTTGAGGGCTAAAGGAATGGACTATACTGGCAGACAAACTTGAGTTTTAGTCCTAGATCTGTAATTTACAATTTTCGTGATGCTGAGTTAGTGAACTCTCTAGACTTCGATTTTCTCATGTGTGGTACAGGAATAATTATACCATCTGCCTTACAAAGGTATTGGGAGATTCAAATGAGATAAGGTTCTTATTCTTTTCATCCATCCTTCTTTCTTTTCTTTAGCAAGAATTTACCAAGCACATACTGCATACCAGGTACTGTTCTAAGTGCTGGAGATACAGTCGTGGACAAAATGATATCTCTAAATTTCTGTAGCTTACATTCTAGTGAGGAAGACAATACTAAACAAACAAGTAAAATATGCATTATAGCATGTCAGGAAGTGATTAACTCTATGTAGACCAATAAATCAGAGAAGAAATATAGATCAAAAGTTCTATAAGAGAGGGGTATCCTATTTGTATAGAGTAGTCAGGGAAGTCTGCTTTGATACTATGATAATTGTACAGAGGTCTTAGAGAAAATGGGAGAGCAGGCTACATGTCCCGAGTGGAGGATTACGGGCAAAGGAAACAGCAAGTGTAAAGTTCATGAAGCAAGAATATGTTTAAGGTTTTCAGCAAGTTCAAAGAGGACACCATGGCTGGATTTCACTGACCTTGGTGGAGGGAGGAAAGGTAAGAGATGAGATCAAAGAGGGTAATGGGAATTGGTCATAAAGGGTCTTATGGCTTGCTGTAAAATGTGGCTTTTACTTTTAGTGAGATGGAAAACCACTGAGGAGTTCTGAGGAAGAGGAATTACACTATCTGACATGCCTTAAAGCATGCCAAAGAATCAAACCCTGCATACTGGTTGAGAATAGACAGTTACGTGGCAAGGGCGGAAACAGGGAGCCCAGTTAGAAGGCAATTGCAGTTGTCTAGTCTAGTTAAGAAACTACTCAAAATATAGTAGATGACGATGATTATGATGATGATGGTTCTCACTAAATACCAGCTATTATCACACAGTAATAACAGATGGTTAAAATATATTGGCTATAGTTAATTACATTTCATAAAAG
Organism: Indri indri; assembly: GCA_004363605.1. NCBI lineage: Eukaryota > Metazoa > Chordata > Mammalia > Primates > Indriidae > Indri > Indri indri. The sequence goes on along the minus strand of RJWJ010011787.1, from coordinate 25,198 downwards.
AAAAAAGCCTAAATTTAAAAATAGCTTATAAAAGATTAAGAATTAATTTTGTTAGAATTAAAAGTATGTGATAGTATAAAGCAGCTCTCTCATCTTGGGTAAATAATAGCTGTGTCTGCATGGTACCAAAATAGCTGGTAGAAAAGTTTAAATTTTACTCATCAGATAAGAAGTAACATAATAGGACACACTTATTCAACCATTTGTGGCTTTTAATTGAGGTCAAAATGAATTTATTGTCAACCTACATTAAATAAGATAAGAAAAAAGAGGAGGAGGAAGAGGAAGAAAAGATGTTTTGTTTATTAGATTTGTAGAAGAGAAATCAAGGAGTTTTCCAAAGGCTTACCGAAAAGTGATACTTAAATAAAACTACATTTTTTCCTGTTCTGTAGTAAGATATGCTCAATACAGAAAAATTGGAAATAGGAGAACATTAGACTACTGAGGAGGAAAAATATATCCCCGATAGTCTACCCACCAAAGGCAATCTAGGTTTACATGGCATAAATTACTGGTCTTTTTATTATTATTATCATTATTATAACTTTAATTGTTTTATATTTCATTCTCATATAACAGAGATGTGTATTCCATTTTTCACATAACACCAAATAAATTGTATTTTCCCTAAGTCCTTAAATTATTCATAAATATCATTAAATAGCCATGCAGTATTTTCAGTATATGTGTCATGATTTACTTTACTAGTTTTTTTTTAATTATTGGAAAATTTTAAAGATTGTTTTGTATTTCAAATAGTACTGCAGTGGCTATCTCTGTGCACAACACTTTCATTTCATATTTAAGAGCATTGTCTTAGGATAAATATCCAAAATTGAAATAATTGAAGCATTTTAAGGTGTTTAAGGGGAATTGTTAGCCATGAGAATTAATATATCTATGAATAAGGGAATGGAAATGATAGAATTGTCACAGGTGACATCAGCAAGGTGGCCAATTAAATTACCTGGTGCTCATCCTCCCCATAAAAAGGAACCCAAACAATGAATAAACAACCATATTTCAACTGGAGTGACTGAGGCAGTATGCAGGAGAGCACCAGGGGAACAATGAAATCCCTGTGGTGCATGGAAGCCCAGAAGGCATCCCAGAGATGAAAGTAAGACATTCATCCTCTGCCACACTATCTCCCTCACCAAGATTGGCTCAGAGTCAAGAAGACTTCTCCCTATGGGGAATAAGTAAGCAGTGGTTTCCCAGAAACCCTCATTATTATCACCACGAATGCCATCAATTCTTTCTACAGGAACTTCCTGCAGACTTCACAGGACTCAAATCCAGTTTGGAAAGCAGCCAGGAGTTTGCACAGCTGCATTGCGTCAGAGTAGGATCTAACCTTGAGCATCCCCTTATCCCCAAGACCTAAGCTACTACAGCTCAGTACCATCTTGAAATCATACCCACTACTAGAGTATATCTTTCCCTGGAGGCTAGTAGCAATTGACTCCCTCCATCCCTAAGGACCCACCATCATTCCATCACATTCACATGGGTGCCTTCAGCAGCATGGCCCCAGCTGTCCAGAGCCTAGGCCAGATGGAATGACTGAGATCCTCACAGCTAGACCCACATGGGACACTTTTTCCCAGGGAACAGACAAACCTGTATAGTGGGGAAGCTGCCAAACAACTGGCTGGCCACTTCACCAGGTGTACCTATACCACATAGCCAGCTAAGCTGATGAGCCCACATGCAGCCATGCCTGGCCAGACCATTGGCCTTGTGGTTGCCCACACCCTCACCCTGAAAGACCACCATAGAGCCATGGCCCTGCTGCACCTGTGCATGCTCAAGTTTCACCTAACAGCTCACTTGGTGGCAGACCCAACAGACCATGGATCAGCCCAGCCCCTCTGCGACCATGTGTGCCCTGAGGCCACTCTGGTGGTACCTCTGTCCTCGTGAACAGGCTGCCACAGGGTTGTATGGTCTTTCTGTGTCAGTGCCTGGCCTAACAGCTGGTCTGGTGGCTGCCCTGCCTACGTGAACAGATTGCTGGAGGGATGCTCAGCACCACCATGCCCACATGTGCTTGACCAAACATCCAGTCGGGCAGCAGCCCTGCCTCTTTGGAGAGATAGCCAAGAAACATCAGATATAGCCATCTAACCTGTACCCAAGTTTGCTCAAGCCTGATGGCAGCCACCACCTCACTAGATAGCCTGACAGCCTGTCAGCCCTCAGCATTCACATTCACCCTGCTGACAATTATGCTGGTGCCCCTGTCTCCAGCAAATTTATGCCATCATCATCACAAACTCCCAAAGCCTAGGCCATTGAGGCAATCTTACACATCAATGATGAGGATTATAGCTAAAGAAACTACTGAGTCCACCAAGAACTAAAGCCAACACAACATACCCAACCAACACCCTAGACCCCATCTATAAAAAAGTCTCCATCTATAAAAGATAATTCATAAAATTGAAGAAAGCAACACTTCTACTAGATGCACAGATATCAACATAAGGACATAAGAAAAATGGCAAAGCAAGGAAACATGACACCCTCGAAAGAACAAATTAAGTCTCTAGCAACAGACCCCAATAAGACATTTACAAAATTTCTGAAAAGGAATTCAAAATAATAATCTTAAGGAAATTCCGCAATGTACAAAAGAACACAGACAAAAAAATCAATAAGATTAGGAAAACAATTCATGATCTGAATGAGAAATTCAAAAAAGCAATTAAATATAAAAAAGAACCAAATGGAGATTGTGGAGCTGAAGACTTCAATGAATAAAATAAAAATACAATTGAGACCTTCAATAACAGACTAGATGAAGAAGACAAAAAAATTCTGAACTTGAAGAAAGGTTTTTTGACCCAATCATATGAAAAAACTAAAAAAAAAAAAAAGTTAAAACAATGAAGAAAGTGTATGATATTTATGAGGTACCATTAAGCAAACAAATATTTGCCTTATAGGTGTGCCAGATGGAGAACAGATGGAGAAAGGCACAGAAAACCTATTTAATGAAATAATAGCTGAAAACTTCCCAAGCATTGAGAGAGATATGGACATTCAGATTTAGGAAGCTCAAAAGTCCCCAATTATATTCAACCAAAAAAGATCCTCTTCAAAGCACATTATAGTCAAACTGTCAAAAGTCAAAGACAAGCACAATTCTAAAAACTGCAAGAAAATAATATCAAGTCACATAACAGCAGACTATCAGCATATTTCTCAGTGGAAACCTTGAGAATGGAATAATATATTTAAAGAGCTGACGGGGGGGGGGGCTTTCACCCAAGAATACTTTCTCTAGCAAAACTCTCCTTCAGAAACAAAGAAGAAATAAAGACCTTTCCACACAAAATGCTGAAGAAATTCATCACCACTAGAGTGACCTTACAAAAAATGCTTAAAGGAGTGCTATGATTGGAAACAAAAGAAAGATAATTACTATCATGAAAACATGTGAATGTATAAAGCTCATCAGTAGAGGTAAACTCATAAATCAAACTCAGAATACCCCAGTGATGTAATGGCACTATCTTAATTGCTCAATCCTCCAATATGAAGGTTGAAAGTCAAAATGGACAACAACAACAACAGCTACAATCAGTGGGTAAGAAACACATAATAGATAAAGAAGTAAATGAAGGCAACAAAAATATAAATTGTTGGAGAAAGGGAAAAAGTCGAGAGTATATTTTTGTGACCAAAGGTAAGTTGCTGTCAACTTAGTCTGTTATAACTACAAGACTCTTTATGTTAGTCCCATGGTGACAACAAAGGAAAAATTATAGCAGATACTCAAACAAGAAAGAGAAAGGAAACAGAGCTTAGTACCACAGAAAACCACCAAACCACAGAGGTAAACAATAAGATGGAAAGAAAGGAACAAAGAATCTATAAAACAATTAGAAAACAAAATGGCAGTAGTAAGTCCTTATCTATCAATAGTAACCTTGAATGTAAATAGATTATCCAATTAAAAGATTTAGAGTGGCAGAATGAATCAAAAACAATACCCAACTTTATGCTTCCTACAGGAGATTCACCTTACAGTTAAAAACAATCATAAACTGAAAGTGAAGAATGGAAAAAGGTATTACATGTAAATGGAAATCAAAAATGAGGAGGAGTAGCCATACCTATCTCTGACAAAATAGACTTTAGATCTAAAGAGATAGATTGAAATACAATAATAGTAGGGGACTTCAACATCCCACTTTCAACAATGGACAATCATGTAGCCAAAAACCAATGCAGAAACATCAGACTTAAATTGCAACATAGACCAAATGAACCTAAAAGACAATTGTAGAACATTCCATGCAACAGCTACAGAATACACATTCTTCTCAATTGCACATAGAACATTCTCCACAATAGAGCACATGTTAAGCCACAAACAAAGTGTCAACACATTTGCAAAGGTAAAGGTCAGATCAAGTATCTTTTCTGACCACAATGGCATAAAACTGGAAATCAGCAATAAAAAAAAAAACTTTAGAAAACTTAAAATACATAGACATTAAACATCATGTGCCTATACAACCAAGGAGTCAATGAAGAAATTAAAAAGGAAATTAAAAATTTTCTTGTGACAAATTAGAGAGGAAATGCATCATACTACAACCTATGGGACACAGAAAGAGCAATTGTAAGCGGAAAGTTTATCGCAATAAATGCCCATATTAAAAACCTAATGACACACTTCCAGGAACAAGAAAAACAAGAGCAACCTATACGTAAAATTGGTAGCAGGAAGGAAATAATAAAGCTCAGAGCAGAAATAAACAAAATAAAGAATAAAAACACTTCAAAGGATCAAGAAAATGAAGAGTTTATTGTTTTTGAAAAGATAAACAAAATCAACAAAACTTTAGCTTGAGAAAAAAAAAAAAAAAACGAAGACTCAAATAAATAAAATCAGAGATGAAAAAGGAGACATTACAACTGCTACCACAATGAGATAGCTCTTAACTCAAGTGAGAATGGCTTTTATCAAAAAGTCCCAAAATAGCAAATGTTGACGTGAGTACAGAGAGATAGGAACACTCATACACTGCTGGTGGGACTGCAAACTAGTGCAACCTCTATGGACAGTAGTTTGGAGATACCTCAAAGAACTAAAAGTAGAACCACCATTTGATCCAACAATCCCACTACTGGTCATATACCCAAAGGAAAAAAGGACATTCTATGAAAAAGACTTCTGCACTAGAATGTTCATAGCAGCAAAATTCACAATAGCAAAGATGTGGAAACAACCCAAGAGCCCATCAATCCATGAGTGGATTAATAAAATGTGATCTATGTATACCACAGAGTTCTACTTAGCCACAAAAAAATCAATGGTGATCTAGCACCTCTTGTATTATCCTGGATAGAGCTGGAGCCCATTCTCCTAAGTGAAGTATCACAAGAATGGAAAAACAAGCACCACATGTACTCACCATCATATTGGCAGTAATTAATCAACACTTAAGTGCACATATGGAAGTAACATTCATCAGGTGTCGGGCAGGTGGGATTCGGGAGGAGGAGATGGGTATATTTACACCTAATTGGTGCAATGCTCACTGTCTGGGGGATAGGCACATTTGTAGCTCTGACTCAAGCAGTGCAACAGCAATATGTGTAACCTAAATGTTTGGACCCCTGTAATATACTGCAATAAAAAAAAGAAAAACACAGTAAAATCCTGTCATTTTCAAGAATGTGGATCAACTTGAAGGACATCATGCTAAGTGAAATAAGTCAAACACAAAAAGACATACAACATGATCTCATTCATATATAGAACCAATTTTAAAAAAAGTTGAACTCATAGAAGCAGAGTAGAAAAATGGTTACCAGAGGCTCGGAACAAGAAGGGAGAGGAAGGGTTGCAAGCGGTTGGTCAATAAGAACAAAGTTACAATTAGATAATGAGAATAAATTTTGATGTTCTATTTCATAGTAGGGTGACTATGGTTAACAGTAAAATACTATATGTTACAAAATAGCTAAAAGAGAAGCTTTTGAATGTTCTTACCACAAATAAATGATAAATGCATAAGCTGATAGATATACTACCTAGATTGAATCATTATTCAACGTAGCTATGTGTTGGAACATCAAATTTTACCTCATAAATATATATAATGAAAATACATTAATTAAAAATAAATAATTTTTAAAAAGAAAATGATTGAAGTGCTAAGTAATAATTATGGTATGAACATGAAACTACATTAGGTAGGTTTGTAGTAACCCTAAATTAAGTACCTTCTAGAGGAGGAATTTAGAGATTGATTAAATTAAATTTCAAAAAAGGAAATAATGTATAAATCCCAAGGGGATTAGAAGTTGTGCTTCAGAGTTCCAAAGCAGATCACAGATCATATAATAATAAGGATTGTTTTTAAATTATGGTTTCACTGAGATCAGATGATTACAGAGTCTATGTCTAGCTTGAATACACTTTTCCAGTTGTCAATAAGCATTATACATGATGCTTATTAATGAAGTTTAAAAAATTCTGGCATTTTGTAATTAAATTAGTTCTATTTGTCAATGTGAATTAAATGATGTATCAGGATGTTATATGAAACGTTCCCTATTGTCTCAGATATTTGGCTGAAGCCCTAAACTTAGAACAACGTGCAATACCGTCCACAAATTCTAAAGCAAAGTGCTCAACACATCCATATAGTATTTGCTAAAATAAAGAAAAAGTCCAACCATCACCAGGCACCTCCACCTTATTTCAGAGAAGGCAATAAATTCAAAAGGAACTGTTGGAAGGGAATTTATAGAAATAGATCAGGCTTTGACTTTTCCTTATCAAGCCAAGTAAGATGGTCCCTGAGATTGGGGGTGCTTGTGAGAAAGAGAGCTCTCTCTCCTCCCCATCTGAAGGCTGGCTGGACAGCAGAAACTCTGTGGCTTCCTCATGCCACCTATGTCACAAATAGTGAAAAACTTGTTGGGAGAGCATAACCAATGTTTCCTGGATGTTGAAGACTCATGTGTGAATACTGAGTCACATGCCAGTTTTCAACATGGAAGAGACCGTAATGGTAGTTGGGACAGCTAACTTGTTCACCACCTTGGCATGGCATGAATGTATGAGTTTTACTTTGGTCAGGTGGATGTTTTTGAGGTAGTTAGATTTAAGCCACCTTAAAGAGATTCCAACATCTGAAAATTAGACAGATCCTTTACTAATAGATGACCAATGACTTATGGCATCTGAAACAGATATCACCAAGAGGCTGGGAAGCAGATTGATCAGAGTTGGGATAGGATTATTCTAGGTCATTCAATAAAATAGTTATTACCCTGATTTAACTCACAAAATGATAGTAGACCTATTGATAATTATTATTGGTGAGGATATATTAAAACCCTCTAACAATAAAATGTTCTTATTATGGTTGCCAGATTAGATATAGGATGCTCAATAATTTTCTCTTTACCTGAAATTTAAATTTATCTTTGAATCCTGTATTTTTATTTGTTAAACCTAGGATTTGCTAAATCCTAGTCCAATAGCATGTGTGCACTAGCAAGCATATGCATATTGCATATACACCTCTGTGTGTGTATAAGTATACATTTGTTGTTTGGACATTGGACATAAACAGAAAATGTTAGTTAATTTTACATAGAATTTTAATATTTGTAAATAATATATTATAATTATCTTATATATTTATAAATTCATTTACAAATGTATTTGCATATATTTTTTTTACTTCTTTACATGCACGATTTCCTTTAATCTTTACAGCCATCCATGTCATATTCCTTTTACAGAGGAAGAAATTGTGGTTTAGAGAGGTAAGGGAATTTGAATGACCAAGATCGCACAGCAAAGAAGGGGCAAAAGGGGAATTAAATCCAGGTCCATCTAACTGAGAAGTTTGGACTTTTAGCCACTGCTTCTTTATGCAATGTGAGAAGAATAAGTCAATTGCTTTATTAAAATGTCCCCCATAGGAGCATTCTAAACATGAAACAAGGAAAAGGAAAAGGAAAACATGCCAAAATTTCAATAATAGAATTTCAAATTTTATTTTATATTTTGATTTTATTTTTCAGTTTTGCCAATGCTTTCATTTTTTGTTTTTTATTTCAAAATATTACAGGGGCACAAATGTTTAGGTTACATATATTGCCTTTGCTCTGCCCGAGTCAGAGCTACAAGTGTGTCCACCCCCCCCCAATGGTGCACACCCCACCCATTAGGTGTAAATATACCAATGCCTACTCCCCCTTTCCCCCACCTGCCCGACAATGTTACTACTATATGTGCATATAAGTGTTGATCAGTTAACACCAATTTGATGGTGAGTACATGTGGTGCTTGTTTTTCCATTCTTGTGATACTTTGCTTAGTAGAATGGGCTCCAGCTCTATCCAGGATAATACAAGAGGTGCTAGATCACCATTGCTTTTTGTGGCTGAGTAGTACTCCATGTTATACATACACCACATTTGATTAATCCACTCATGTACTGATGGGCTTTGATTTTAATTTGTGGTAGAAACTTCACCTTTCTCATACTAATAAAAATAGAGTTATGGCTCTAATTATATAATTTGTGAAAACCTTTGTATGGACATATTTAAGTTTCTTTTCTAAACAGCATCTCAAAAATAATGTCCCAGGTGAAAGCTTCCTTTGAAAATGGACTGTCAGATACCCATGTCTAACAGAAAGAAGTTTGTGTTTTGTATCTTAACCTTTATTGTTCATGCCTTTTAAAAATTAATTCATATATTTGTTGTTTCTTCCATCAACGGATGCAGTTGATTGTTCTTAAATAAAAGAGACCATAAGAGTCATAGATAAAAGAGACTCATAAGAGTTGCTGTTTTTCTGAAAGCATTCTCATTCTTTAATTTTCTGCTAAATAGGGTGGTATAATTTATCCTTAATGAATATGAAATGAATATGGATTGTGAACAGTCTATTGAAATTGCCTTCGTAATTATCAAATTATTCAGTCCCCAAAGATGTTGGTTTTTTTATCATCAAATAATTGAATGAAATGAATGAAAATTCCCTTTCTCTTGCATCTCTAATTGAGCAATCAAATACATTAATTTCTATCTTTTAGTGTAAATGGAAATAATTTGTCAAAAGATGTTGCCATAAGTATATACCTTTGGGGATTCTTTTATCCTCATAATTTTGATATTTCTATTCATTCAAAATAATTTTTGTCCTAGGGTGGTATTTGTAAAGTTCCAAAAAAATGACAGGAGTCTTATTTTGCTATTTCCAACTCCATGAAGTATTTTACAAATCTTGCAACTCTGCTATTGTGCATTATTATAGAACATGTTGAATTTTTAAAAAATCCACCATTAACCAAATCATTCCTGGAATTTTCTCCATTATTCTGGATAGATCTTCTTGCTATTTAAACCAAGCTCCACTTAAACAATGGTTTCAATTGGGTTTCTTCCAATCATAGAGCAAGACTGTGGTCTCAGTGACATATATAGATACATAGCCTCTCTCAAACAAAACTAAAAGTAAGCAAACTCCTTAGTATGTGTTATTGACAATGCAAAAAACTAATAACCTGAAGATTCTGTCTACTTGAGCATATCCTTTCAGCAGCAGTATTTATTTGTCCTCTGCTCTCCCTCTCCTGGGCTTACAATTTATTTCAGTTTGATCTTGTCAATTTGGACTGTATTATTAAGTCATCATAATTGTCAAAATATACTAATGTAGGTTTCAATCATTCTTTATTTATATAAATAATTGATTGTGAAAATAAATGTTATTTGTAAACGGAAAGATATTAGCTTTCGATAAATGCTGGTTATGCGTCAGGTGTTGTAATAAGTATTATATATAATATATATGGTATCTCATCTAATCCTTGCATCAACATTGTGAAAAAGGTAGTATTATCAGCAGGTGAAGAAATATGCTCTGAGGGGGCAACCACTTCACTTGCTCAAGGTTACACAGCTGTTAAGAAGCATAATCAGGAGTTGAGATTTGGTCTGAGTTAATCTGTGAGTTATATCTCTAAATAAGGCTGACTGTTAGTCATTTAAGCTGTCTATAAGTCTTCAATTGACTGACTACTTAACTTTTATTCAAGGATACACTGTAATATGTTAAAACATGCTAGCCTATACTACAAGGATAATAATAATTAGGTTCACCTAGTTTATATACAAAATAATCAGTTGATTGAATTTTTCTTTAAAAAAAATATTTATACATTGTGGAGATGTACCCGATGTCTGTATATATCCAGAGAACACTAAGAAAAATGATAAAGATGATTCATGAATTTTCCCAGTCTACATATGTAAAAGAGACAATAAATATGCTACGTTGAGTTTGCGCATACTATCTTTCTTCAACGTGCATGCATATCAATAGCAAGTTTTGGTGATTATGATAACTGTAATCCCTTGCCAGAGAGATTAGTTGTAGAATGTCTTCATTTTTCTTGCCTGTACATATTTTTGACAACAGGTATACTTTTTTTAGCAAGTAGTATCTAAGTATGATCTTTTAAATCAGGGGTGTGTAAACTTCTTTTGTAAATGAGAAGATAATAAATATTTTAGCGTTTGTGGCCATAACCCTGTCAAAACTACTCAAACTTTCTGTTGTATTGCAAAAGCAGTCATAGACAATACATTAATGAATGGGCACAGTTGCGTTCTAATAAAACTTTATTTACAAAAGCAGGTGCTGATCTGGATTTGGGCACAGGGCCATAGTTTGCCAAATTTTGCTTTATACCATGATCTGATTGGGTGTACATTCAAACACAACATACACGCACCATTATTTTTTGATTTTTATTTTATTTTATTTTTTTATTTCAGCATATTATGGGGGTACAGATGTTTAGGTTAAGTATGTTGCCCTTGCTTCCCACCCAAGTCCGAGCTTCAAGAGTGTCCATCTCCCAGATGGTGCGCATCGCACCCTTTGTGTATGCATATACCCATCCCGTCCTCCCTCTTACCCCCCCCCCGCCCAACATCCAATAAATGTTATTCTTATATGTGCACTTATGTGTTGATCAGTTAATACCAATTTGATGGTGAGTACATGTGGTGCTTGTTTTTCCATTCTTGGGATACTTCACTTAGTAGAATGTGTTCCAGCTCTTTCCAGGAGAATACAAGAGGTGCTATGTCACCATTGTTTCTTGTAGCTGAATAGTACTCCATGGCATACGTATACCACATTTTATTAATCCACTCATGTATTGATGGACACTTGGGTTGTTTCCACATCTTTGCAATTGTGAATTTTACTGCTATAAACATTCCTTAGATGCCTTCTAAAATAGTTACTATAACCTGAACCTTATATGAAATTACTGATAACTTGCTGTTGCAGATTATTTAATTCTTCTCTAATGTTAACACTATTCTTCTGAATAAATACTGTATAATTAAAATGAAAGTTGGATGAATTGTATTTGAGAAAGGGATTTCAGGCAACAGATTACAGTTCTCTTCAGTTTTAATTGAAAACCAAGTTAAATTAGCTCTTCACTGTCATGGTTCTATAAAGGAGTTCATTATAAATATTTTTAAAGGTAATACATAGTCTGAGGGCACTTTTCTATTTATACTGTTGCCATAATTAAGAGTCTGTCCACATTTTTAAGGGCTTTTAAAAGTCTTTTCCAACTTAGCTTTATATACTGACTTTAGACTATATAAAAACTGGTAAATAAAAATGACCCTGAATTGAGGCGGGGATGGGGAGAAGGATTTTAGAACATTTGTTTTCTAAACTAATCTGTCTTCAGGGCTGTTAGAAATGGGTACTTTTTTTTGTTTTATGGTTAAGACTTACAACATTAAGACCTATTTTGTAAATTTGTTAAAAGTCTACATTTGAAAGATTAACTTAAATATTTCAAGCTCTCATTCCAAAGATGCAGTTTCAGACTTTGAATTTTTTTTTTTTTTTATTTCAGCACATTGCAGGGGTACAAATGTTTAGGTTACATGTATTGCCTTTGTCCATCCTGAGTCAGAGCTACAAGCATGTCCATCCCCCATACAGTGAGCACTGCACCCATTAGGTGTGAATATACCCATCCCCACTTCCCCCCTCCCACCTGCCCAACACCCGATGAATGTTTTGAAAATGTTTTTTAGGGGACTTCTAAGCAATACTGTAACAATGTGTTTTGATTCGAGATAATAGACTGAAAATGATGCATGGAATGGATCTAGAATATAGAAGTTCAAGATGCAAAATGCACATCATGCATAAAGGAAAATTCAAGAAGCTTTTGGGTAAAATGGGTGGTAATTCCATTAGGAGTGAATGTATTATCACCTTTCTTAGATTAAATATCTGCTGGTTATATGATATAAAGTATGACCACCAAGGACCCATTTCCTAATCAAGTACAATAAAATGCTTGCATTATTGGAAAAAGGGTTTTATAGCATGTAATAATGTCTGTCAACCTCCACAAGGAAACTAGACCATGGCCTATATTTCCTTTTCCATTTCGTTAGACATGTTTACAAAATTATACAACTCAAAACATAACTGAAACATACATTTAACATAAACTTTGCCTAACATGCCAGATCAAAATATTTGACTAAAACTCAAGTTTCATAGCATGGTGTTCAAGGCCCTCGCAATGTAACTGCAGCTTTATTTTTTTGCTAATCCTTTCCCTGTATCCTTTACTCTAGCTAAATAGGATTGATTATCTTTTCACGAATACACCCTGTGTTTTCTGGCCCCTTATTTTTCCTCCCCTGGATAGGGAAATTTAGAAGAAGAAAATGAAATTATTCTTAAAAGTTAGTGGAAAATGATTTGTTTTAATTTTTGTGTCAAATGTTAATCATACATTTTAGAGGTATAGCCTCAGAACCCAGCCTTTGCTTGCTTGTCAGACATAAAAAAGTGTGAAATGTTTCAATCACCTCTCCATAGTTCCTTTTTTATCTATTAGTCTATAAAATATTTTCTCCTTTATGCAAAGGGTGCTACCAACTCTGCCATCTTGGCTTGCAAATAATTTTCAGATTTAAGGGGATTATTTTTTAAAACACAGGAGAGTGTGAATTATGAGGCTCTTGAATGGAATCTTGTGAGGGTATGGATGCATATTTGTATTAAGAACCAGCATAATCCCTTATTTATAGCTTGCCTGGCTTGTTCCTCTGTTTTGTTCTCTCAGTCTATATGATGAAGCACATTTATTCTGATGACAATTGAGAATTAAACAGGACAAGAAAGTCAAAGAGAACATTTCAGCCTAGGATTGGCTAACCACCCTCACCTCAAGGGAAACCTCAAGATTTTCTCTCCCTTAACATCTGCCAGTAGTGGGCCAATGAAGGAAAGAGGAACTCCAATCTGGGACTAGAAAGAACAGGAAGTGTGATTGGTGGAAGGGCATCTGATGGAAGTAGAGAAAGGATTACGAATGATGATGATGATGATGATAATAATAACAATAATAATAATGGATAGTTCCTGACCACATACTATTTTCCAGGCCCAGTGTTCAGTGTTTTACACACATTATCTCATTTAATCCTCATAACAACCCTAAGAGGTATTTGCTGTTAATTTACATCACTTTAGAGATAGGGAATCTGAGGCTCAGATAATTTACATATTCATTGAAATCTTAATATGCACCACTGCTCTAAGTGATTTCTGAATATTATTTAATTTAATCTTCATAACAATTCTATTAGCTAGATGCTATTATTTTCATTTCACTGATGAGAAAACTATGAAAGCACAGGCCTACTGATTTGTGAGCTTGCACTCTTAATCCCTATACTATCTAGTAGTTTAGCTTCTCTTTGTGTTTTCTTTTATTGGAATCTCCCTTCCCTATTTTATTTTCTGTATTTCTTAGCAGTGTTTGGTTGTCTATTTATGTCCATATGCATGCAATTTGACTTTGGGCCCTCCTGATACCTGATATTTCTTGCCACATTCCCCATGATGTGGGACAACCTAGTAGGACCAGAATGAGGGACCCAAAGCAAGGAGTACTTGAATTATGGATTATACCAACTATAATGTAGGTCCTTCAGAAAAGGGTTCTTATTTTACAGGATTTGCTTTTCCAGGCTGCTTCCTTCAGTCAGGGTGGTAAGATCCAGGAAGAGGACTAGGAGAGGACTCAGCCATATTTCCTTATTTTTGGTGAAACTTGAACTTTTGTAACGTGTCCTGGACACACTTGCCTTAGTCTCAAGAGCTGCCTGCCATGTACCTGTTTTACAGTATGTGCATGTGCTAAATGTTAAATTTCAAATCGAGTAATCTTTTCTAAACAAAAATGAATTAGAAAAATATGAATTAATTTCTGTAGCAAGGATTGCAGAATATGATAGAGTCAAATCAATTAGTATATGTGTCTTTTGATATTAAGAAGCTTATTTCTCAGGCAAAGTTGTTTTCAAGTAGTGTAGTTGGGGACTTTTTCATCAATTTCACTCTGACAGACCATCTGTTGGCTGTCAGCCACGGGCTTTTGCCTTCAGTAAGTACTGTCATTTTATAAACTATGCACTATTTTTACTTGTAGTTATTATTATCTGAAAGACATTGAACACTTGAATGAAACTTCCTTGTCATTGTACCTAAAATTCAAAGTTTTCTGATTACAAAGTCAAGTAATTTAGTAGCTAAAACATAGAGAATGTCAGAAGTACTTTATGTTCCTTCTGCTTATTTAATTTTATAAAACAATGGCTGAGAATCAAATTATCTTCTCCACAAATATTTCTATGATTTTCAACTCATACAGCATTAATTTGTGCCTTTAGTCAGCTTCAATGGTACTTGGGCTACAATTTCTAAAAAAATAGGGTCATTTATACTTTGCAAACTTGGGGACTTTGTTTCTGGAGTATCTTTAAAATTATCCTAATCACAAGCTGTTTCTATTTAAACACAGATTAGAAACCAGGAAAGATAACAATGACTTTTTTTTTTTTGGTGCATATCATGATCCTTAAAACCGTGCTTTTGTATTTCAAGCATAATATATCTGTTAGGTTTCTTGATGGAGTGCAACAGAAGCTGACTCTTGCCAAACAACAACAACAACAACAACAAAAAGATATTGGGAGAAATTGGAAAGATATCAGGGGCTCAGAGAATTAAAAAAAAATACATACATACATATATATATACATATATATATATGTATATATTGGGAAATGGCATTTCTGGAAGAACCAAAAATCAGAAAGCACAACAACTGTCTTTCTAACAGTGGGGGGACTGTTAATGTGAGACTCACCCTTGGTTATTAGTACTACTGCCAATGAAACATGACAACATTCACCTTAAAAGGATCCGAACTGAACTTTTATGTTTGTGTCACTTATTCCAGATTCAGAGTCTTAGATGGAGGTGTTCTACTGGCCTTTCCTTACCATGTACCCAAAACCACTGCCAGAAAATATAAAAAGTGACAGTGCCTCACTTTGATTCCCAAATTAGGAGGCAGGGCAAGCACAGCATCAGAGGAATGCACACCCTGTGGGGGATTTACCCACAAAAAGAAGGGGGTGTGATGCTGGATAGATAAAAAGAGGTCTGTTATTCATAACACACAGGTCAATGAGTAGTACCCAATCCCATTTAGTCTTATGTAAGACTATGACCTTATTTCTCCTCAAATAAGTCATACTTCGATTTTACTATGCAATTTTTTAAGCTCTAAAAGGAGCTGTCTTATTTTGTGATTTATTTGTGCTTATATAAATGTCCTAATGAAAAATGGGGTAAATTTAAAAGAGCTTAACATTAGCAATCGGATAAAATTAAGTTCATTTGTCTTTGCCAGCTGTGTGATGTTAAAATAAGCTACTTAACCTCTCTGGGCCTCAATTTCTCTATCTGTAAAATGGGAATAAGTTCTCCTGTGCTGCATTTATTATGAGGATCCAACTACATAATGAAATTGTGCTAAGTACATAGTACGTGGCATATAGCTCAATAAATGGTAGTAGTCGTCTATATACAATAGTGGTCACCAACCTTTTTGGCACCAGGGACTGGTTTCGTGGAAGAAAATTTTTCCACGGACTGGGGGAAGGGGATGGTTTGGGGATGATTCAAACGCATTACATTTATTGTACAGTCAAACCTCTCTGCTAATGATAATTTGTATTTGTAGCCACTCCCCAGTGCTAGCATCTTAGCCTCAGCTCCACCTCAGATCATCAGGCATTAGATTCCCATAAGCAGCAGGCAACCCAAATCCCTCACATGCGCAGTTTATACTAGGGGTTGTGCTCCTGTGAGAATCTAATGCTGCCACTGATCTGACAGGAGGCGGAGTTTTGCAGTGATGCCAGCGATGGAGAGTGGCTGTAAATACAGATCAAGCTTCACTCTCACCCACTACTCACTTTCTGCTGTGTGGCCTGGTGGTTCCTCATAGGCCACAAACTGGTGCTGGTCTGCAGCCCTGGGGTTGGGGACTGCAGCTATATAGTAAAGGTAAGTCACTAGCTTTGCACAGGCAAATTCACAAATTAATTTGACATTATTTTGTTTTTTATACCTAAACTTTAAAAAGTGTGAGTATTTAATTCAACCTGACCATATAACTGATTGACTGAAATTTTTACTTTGTCTAAATTTTAATATAATGTTTGATTGCCTTAACTGAATTTTATACGGGCTTAAGTGAAGCTGAGGAATAGCATCATTAAGTTGAATTACTGTTGATTTACCTCTTGAGCAGTCTATCTTAATAAACTCCCAAGGTACAAAGCAAGCAGTGTCTTTTTATTTGGGTTTTAGTTTTCTGGGAGCACATTACTTCAGATGCAATTCTTAGCATTCACAGGTCTAAAGAACTCTTATGGTTTTACACCTGTTTACGTCTTCTGCTATTTCCTTCCTCAATGTTTCATAGTTCTCCCTGTAGAGGTCTTTGACCTCCTTAGTTAAATATATTCCTAGGTACTTTATTTTCTTTGTTGCTATTGTGAAGGGAATTGAATCTTTGATTTGGTTCTCCGTATGACTGCTATTGGCATATATGAAAGCCTCTGATTTGTGTGTATTGATTTTGTATCCTGAGACTTTACTGAATTCATTTATCAATTCCAGGAGCCTCTTGTTTGAATCCTTGGGGTTTTCTAGATATAGTATCATATCATCACCAAATAGTGAGAGTTTGATCTCTTCTGTTCCCATTCATATGCCTTTAATCCCACTCTCTTGCCTGATTGCTGTGGCCAGGACTTCCAGCACTATGTTGAATAGAAGTGGAGATAGTGGGCAACCTTGTCTGGTTCCAGTTCTAAGTGGGAATGCTTTCAATTTTTCCTCATTCAGTATGATATTGGCTGTGGGTTTGTCATAAATGGCTTGTATCAATTTTAGGTAATCCCCATCTATGCCTATTTTGTTAAGCGTTCTTATCATAAAAAGGTGTTGTATTTTGTCAAATGCCTTTTCTGCGTCAATTGAGAGTATCACATAGTTTTTGCTTTTGCTTCTGTTTATGTGGTGAATTACATTTATAGATTTGCGTATGTTGAACCATCCCTGCATCTCTGGAATGAAGCCCACTTGGTCATGGTGGATTATTTTCTTAATAAGCACCTGGATTCGGTTAGCTAGGATTTTGTTGAGATTTTTGCATCTATATTCATAAGGGATATTGGTCTGTAGTTTTTCTTTTTTGTTGCGTTCTTTCCTGGTTTTTCTATCAGGCTTATTATGTTGGCTTCATAAAATGTGTTGGGGAGGGTTCCATCCTTCTCGATGTTGTGGAATAATTTCTGGGTAATACCAAATAAATATTATTACCATTAATATCACATTTACATTAGCCAATTATTTTCACAGTACTGATAATCAGGTGTATTATGTTGAAGGCAAAAAACAGCAGCTTAAGTGCTGCAGAAGACTGGAGATTAACTTCCTTCTATACACAGCCACCTACTTCTTGGATCTAGGGCATTAGAGATTCCTAGAAGCTATGTTGCAAGGCTAAATCTAAGTTGATAAATGCCCAATATTTAATAGATTTCAACATACCATTTTATCTCAAATTTGTAAAGTTAGAGATGGATGATATGTTGGTAAATGCCCAACAACTAACTTAGGGGTTGGGTGGAGAAGTATAATTCACAGCATTTGCTGATTTCATAGTATAAATATTCCCATTGCAGCCAATTTAAAGATAACAATATGACATTGAATGTAGAGTTGGAAAAAATACTCACAATAAGGTGTCATGAAGCAGTAAGAGCTAGCTCCTGCATATAGCCAAGTATATATTTAAACCACTCCATTGCTCACAAAGCAAAAACATCATACAATATGAGATCAGCAAAGATATCTTCCATAGTCAATATAAAGTATTACAATTTAGCTAAAGCTCTCACATTTAAAGGTAAAAGCAATCTATTATATTGTCCAATCCACAGTTCAAAAATCTTTGAAAGGAGTGAAACAGAAAGAAATATTATTTCTTAAAGTACAATCTATGGAAAACCAACTTCACAGGCTATTTGGCACACTATTATCGTGGTCACAAGCCAGATGGCATTTTTTTTTCCAAAATGAGAAAATGTCAGTGGGAAAATGAATTCACTTTGATTGGATCCATCTTCACTTGAAACAATGCAAAACTAGGGTGTGCTAAGAAGGGCTTCATAAAGAGTGACTTCTCGGGCTTCATAAACAGTGACTTCTCATGTCATGTAAAACAAAAACACTTGCCTTGGATGTTCAATCTGCTTAACACGTTTTGTTAAGTGAATGAAGAGGATACACATTTTGAAGCTGGTGAATACGCTTTTCATATTCAGTGTACTAAAAATGTCTGGGCCACTCAGGGAAAATGTAGCATAAAGACAATAGGCTGAGCTTGTAGAAGAACAGGGACTCCCGGATTTATGCATTTTACACTCACTTTCATAGTATGTGCTGTGGTGCTGACCATTTGCATTGAGAACAGCAAACAATATTTTGCATGAGCAGTCTTCTATATGAGCTTAATAGCATCAATTTTTTGAAATCTCCATTGTCAGAGACTCACAGAACAGCAGGCTTGGAGGGGTTCTTGATTGGAGAAGGGTTGGAGATGATCATGATTCTGCAGGGAATCTAATTGGAGGCATGGCCTGCTGAAAGTCACACCTAGAGTGATATGGCCGGGCACTGAAAAAAAAGTATCCCCCAGTATTCCTTTCACCTCATTCAATATTCCCTTTGTCACACCCCTTACCACCACATTAATACCATCTATACTGTTAAATACACTACTACCTACCCCACATTGAAACTTCTCTCCAATCTTTGGATTGCTCAATTTGTGCCTGACTTTCACCAATCAATTGTTTCTGAAGAGTTTAGAGTCACCATAATGCATTGCCATAAATATAGCATGTCTTCACTTCTATTTTCTGCAATAAACTCAGAGAAAGTGCTGATACGCGTCAGGTTCATTCGCTTCACATAATAATAATAATGATGATGATGATAATAATAATTTAATGCTGAGTGCTTTCTTTTGTTGCTTGTTTTATAAATGTCTTCCACTGTTATATGTTTCCTTTAACCCTCACTGTACACAGACATTATTATCCTGATTTTACAGATAGAAAATTGAGACTTAGTGAGGTTCAAATGACAAGTGAAGGAGCCAAACACGAATTCAGTTTTATATTCCTTAAGCCACTTAAAACCTTAATTACACTATATAGCTTAAAGCAATAAAATAACTTCAGAAAGGAAAAATGGTTTCAGGAGATACTTCATTTCTACAATTTTGTTGGCCAACGTCTAATTTTGAAAAAGCATGAGTAATACCAATTTTCCCAGGGCAAACAGCAGTTAACATGGTATCTTCAAATAAATTTATGGAGAAAAAAAGTGAGCTCTCTTTAAACTAATGAACACAAGAGTGTTCAAGAGGTCAAGGTAAATGTCTTTTCTGGGAGAATGTTTTCTGGGAGATATTTGCTACTGTGACTTGTTTATTTTGGGCTATCCTACAACACTATATAACACAGTGACAGAGTTCATTTTAATTTCTCGAGGACTGTCACTGGGGAAATCTCTGATGCATTCAAGGACTGTAGCACTAAAAAGGTTCTTAGTTGATTTTATCCTTTGATATAAGTGTAATGATGGTAAATCCATTAATGTAATAGCATATACCATCTCCCTGGCTCCTTTACCTTGGGCAAGATGCACAAGTAGTTCTAGCTGTTTATTGTATACTTCTTTTAGGAAATAATAGAGAGAAAGGAGAAAAGGAGGAATGAAGATCAACTTTTTAAAGTTCTCTCAAAGGCTATACAGAAAAATGTAATATCATTTGTCTGGGGACAGTGGCAGACCACTGGAGGGTAACTTTGTACAGTACACAATTTATATCCTTTTAATTTTTAACCATATTAGGAGTGTCTTATCTATAAACTGCTGCTTAATAACACGAAATTAAACTTTAGGAAATATAAATCTTCCTGGCTGCATGACAGGAAAAATTTGAAACTCATGCTGGGTACTGTTCTGTCTTCCTTTTTGTGACCAAATTCTTTTGTGTATGAAGCAAAGCATTGGCAGGGACTGAGAATATGACTACAGAAATGTGATTTGCTTATATTTTTAAAAACCATTATAATTTGAATAATTTTTGAAAGTTATTTTATTTTTAATTATTATGGGTACATTATAATTGTATATCTTTATAGGATATATGTGATATTTTGATATAGGCATATAATGCAAATTAACCAAATCAGAGTAATTGGGCATCATCTCCATCACCTCAGGCATTTAACATTTCTTTATGTTAGGAACATTCCAATTCTACTCTTTTAGTTATTTTAAAGGATACCCTAACTTATTGTTGACTATAGTCACTTTGTTGTGCTATCAAATATTGTTCATTCTATCTATTAATAGTTATACTTTTGCACACATTCACCATCTCACTTTATCCCCCCTTTCCTGCTACCCTTCCCAGCCTCTGGTAACTGTCATTCTACTTTGTCTCCATGATAGCAATTGGTTTCTTTTTTTTTTATTTTTTTATTGTTTGTTATTATAGGGGTACAGATGTTTAGGTTACGTATGTTGCCCTTGCCCCCCCTTCCCCCCAAGTCCCAGTCCCAAGCGTGTCCATCTCTCGCAATTGTTTTTAACAGATAGCTCCCATATATGAGAGAAAACACATTGGCTGTGTATTTCTGTGCATGGCTTGTTTCACTTAACCTAATGTTCTAGAGTTCCATCCATGGTGTTGCAAATGGCAGCATTTCATTCATTTTTATGGCAACATAATATTCTATTGTGTAGATTTACCACAATTTCTTTATCAATTTATCCATTGATGGAAACTTAGGTTGATTCCATATCTTGACTATTATGAATAGTGCTGCAGAAAATATGGGAGTGCAGATATCTTCTTGATATACTGAATTTCCATCCTTTGGATATATATTCAACAGTGGGAATGCTGGGTCACGTGGTAGTTCTATTTTCAGTTTTTTGAGGCACTTCCATATTGTTTTCCATAGTGGTTGCACTAACTTACATTCCCACCAACAGCATATAAGGGTTCCCCTTTCTCCACATATTTGACAGCATTCATTATTGCCTATCTTTTTGATAAAAGCCATTTTAACTGGGATGAGATGATACTGCATAACAGTTTTTTTAAATTTATTTATTATCTTATTTTTTTATTTCAGTTTATTACAGGGATACAGATGCTTTGGTTACATAAATTGCCTTTGTACCACCTGAGTCAGAGATACAAGAGTGTCCATCCCCCAGACAGTGCACACCACATCCATTAGGTGTGGATTTACCCATCCCCTCCTCCTCCCTTCTGCCTGCCTGACACCTTATGAATGTTACTTCCCATATGTCCACGCTAGTGTTGATCAATTAGTACCAATTTAATGCTGAGTACATATGGTGTTTATTTTTCCATTCTTGTGAGACTTCACTATGGAGAATGGGCTTCAGCTCCACGAGGATAATACAAGAGGTGTTAGTTCACCATTTTTTATGGCTGAGCAGTGCACCACGCGGTGTGTGCATGGTGTGTGTGTGTGTGTGTGTGTGTGTGTGTGTGTGTGTGTGCTTGTATCACATTTTATTAATCCATTCATGTATTGATGGGCACTTGGGTTGTTTCCACATCCTTGCAATTGTGAATAGTGCTGCTATAAACATCTTAGGACATACGTCTTTTTTATAGAATGTCTTTTTATCCTTTGGATATATACCCAGTAGTGGGATTGCTGTATCAAACGGTAGTTCTACTTTTAGTTCTTTGAGGTGTCTCCATACTACTTTCCACAGAGGTTGTACTAATTTGCAGTTCCACCAACAGTGTGAGTGTTCCTGTCTTTCCAAATCCACTCCAACATTTGTTGTTTTGGGACTTTTTGATAAATACAATTCTCACTGGAGTTAAGTGATATCTCATTGTGGTTTTGATTTGGATTTCCCTGATGATGAAAGCTATTGAACATTTTTTCATATGTTTACTGGCCATAAGTCTATGTTCTTTTTAAAAGTCTCTGTTCATGTCCTTTTCCCACTTTTTAATGGCGTTGTTTCATTATTTCTTGCTGATTTTCCTAAGTTCTGTATAGATTCTAGTTATTGGCCCGTTATCAGATGTACACCATGCAAATATTTTCTCCTATTCTGTAGATTGTCTATTCACTCTAGAGATAGTTTCCTTGGATATGCAGAACCTTTCTAGTTGATCAGGTCCCTTGTATTTACTTATGTTGCTATTGTGATTGCCTTTGGGTTCTTCTTCATAAATTCTTCGCCTAGGTCAATGTTTATGAAAGTTTTTCCAACATTTTCTTCTAGAATTCTTTATAGTTTCATGCCTTAGGTTTAAGTATGTTATCCACCATGAGTTGATTTTTTTGTGAGAGGTGAGAGGTGAAGATCCTGTTTCAGTCTTCTACATGTGGCTGTCCAATTTTCCCGGCACCATTTATGGAATAATATTGTTTCTTCTAGTGTATGTTTTTGTGTGCTTTGTCAAAGATCAGATGGCTATATGAGGATGGTTTTATATCTGGGTTCTCAGTCCTGTTCCATTGGTGTATGCCTCTGTTCTTATGCCAGCACCATGCTGTTTTGATTAGGATATACTTGTAGTATAGCTTGAAGTACACTAAATTGATGTCTTCCAATTTGTTTTGTTTTGTTTTGTTTTGTTTTTTTTGGTTTAAGGTTACTTTGATTATACGGGCTCTTTTCTGGTTCCATATAAAGGGTAGAATTATTTTTTACTACATCTGAGAAAATGATGTTGTTATTTTAATGGGAATTGCATTGAATCTCTATATCACTTTGGGTAATATGGACATTTTAACAATGTTTATTCTGCCAATCCATGAGCATGATATAGTTTTTCATCTGCTTACATCCTCTGCTATTCCTTTCCTCAGTGTTTTGTAGTTCTCCCTGTAGAGGTCTTTCACCTCCTTGGTTAAATATATTCCTAGTATTTTGTTGTTGTTGTTGTTGCTATTGTGAAAGGTATTGAATCTTTGATTTGCTTCTCAGTTTGACTGTTGTTGGCATGTACGAATGCTACTGATTTGTGTACATCGATTTTTTAACCTGAGACTTTGCTGAATTTATTTATCAATTCCAGGAGTCTCTTGGTAGAATCTTTGGGGTTTCTAGATATAAAATCATACTGTCAACATAGAGTTTTATTTTGACCTCTTCTGACCCCATTTGGATGCCCTTGATTTCCTTCTCTTGTATGATTGCTCTGGCTAGGCCTTCTAGCACTATGTTGAATAGAAGTGGTGATAGAGGGCAACCTTGGCTGGTTCCAGTTCTAAACGGGCATGTTTTCAATTTTTCCCCCTTCAGTATGATGTTGGCTATGAGTTTGCCATATGTGGCTTTTAACTTGAAAACATGGAAGAAATGGACAAATTCTTAGAAACACAACCTCCCTAGGTTCAATCAGGGAGAAATAAAATTCCTAAACAGACCAATATCAAATGCTGAAATTGAAGCAATGATAAAAAAAAAACATTCCTAAAAAAAAGCCCCAGACCAGATGGTTTCACACCCAAATTTTCCAGACCCACAAAGAAGAACTGGTGCCTCTCCACCATAAATTATTCTACAACATCGCGAAGGAAGGAATCCTCCCCAACATGTTTTATGAAGCCAACATCACCCTGTTACAAAAGCCAGGAAAGGACTCAACAAAAAAAGAATATTACAGACCAATATCCTTTATCAATATAGATGCAAAAATTCTCAATAAAATCGTAGCAAAACGATTCAGCTGCTCATCAAAAAAATAATCTATCACAACCAAATGGACTTTATTCCAGAGATGCAGGGATGGTTCAACATATGCAAGTCTATAAATGCAATTTTCCATATAAATAGAAGTAAAAACAAAAACCATGTGATCCCCTTAATAGATGCAGAAAAAGGCATTCAATAAAATTCAGCACCCTTTAATGATAAGAATGTTTAACAAAATAGGCATAGAGGGGACTTACCTCAAAATGCATTGCAGTTTTTATTTATTTATTTATTTATTTATTTTATTCCAGGGTATTGTGAGGGTACAAACACTACAGTTACACTTTATGCCTTTGCCTCACCCAAGTGCGGGTTTAAGGCGTGCCCTTCCCTCCCCCCCTTTGTGCTCCCCATGTCCTTTAGTTGTTGATTTGCCCCCCCATCCCCCTAATCCCTAGAGAGTATTTCTGCCATGTGATCAACTTAGTGTTGATCAGGAAGAACCAGTTTGATGGTGAGTACAAGTGGAGCCCATTCTTCTGCTCTTGTGGTGCTTCACTTTGGATATTGGGCTTAATTTTAATCCAAGAAAGTGTAAGAGGTGCTAGATCACTGTTGTTTCTTATGATTGAGTAATATTCCATTGTAAATATATACCAAATTTTATTAATCCACTCATGGATTGACGGGCACTTGGGTTGTTTCCACATCCTTGCGATTGTGAATTGTGCTGCCATAAACAGTCGGGTGCAGATGTCTTTATCATAGAATGTTTTGTGCTCTTTTGGGTAGATGCCTAACAGTGCTATTGCTGGATCAAATGGTATTTCTATTTTTAGCTCTCTGAGGTATCTCCAGATTCTTTTCCACAGAGGTTGCACTAATTTGCAGTCCCACCAGCAGTGTAAGAGTGTTCCTGACTCTCCACATCCT
>RJWJ010011786.1:0-43508 GCA_004363605.1 Indri indri | reverse complement strand
GAGACGCTGAGTGCAAGATATACAGGAACTCACTGTACTGTTTTTGTAACTTTTCTATAAATTTTCAATGGTAAAATAGAAATTTAATTTTTATTTTTTTTAAGTAAAAAAGTTTATTTTACCCTTTAGAAAGACAGAATGAGAGAGAGAGAGAGAGAGAGAGAGAGAGAGAGAGAGAAGCAGGTGGGGGAAGTGAGCAAGGAGACACTGTGCCATAGAAAGCTAATTTTTAAACAGTATTCCTGTAGCTTTAATCTTAGGATATAATTCTTAGGCTGTAATAATGACAGCTCGGCGACCTCCTTTGCTGTAGAAAGTAATACATGTCTTTATTCCAATCAGATTATGACTGACTTGTATCACAAAGTTTTACTCAGTATTTTTTATTAATCTGTATTAAATTACCTTTTATTAATCCAAAGCCAAGCTTCTTGGCTCCCAATCCTCCCTGACCTCACTTCCATTTAGTTCCCTTTAGCTCCTCACTTTTAAATATCATTATCTCACTTTCTTATGTCTAACATGGTATTATATTTTTGTTTCAATCATCAAATATGATTTCTAAAAATCATGACAAATAGGATAGCCTATTATATGTACCAATATTTCTGCTTTTTTATTATTCCCTCTTCCTTCCTGATGCTCTAAGATTCTCTCTTTTATCATTTCCTTTCTGTTTGAAGAAAGGAAATGATAACATTACTTTGCTGGCAATGAATTGTTTTCACTTTCCTTTGCCTGAGAATTGCTTTATTTTTCCTTCATTCCTGAAGGATAGTTTCACTGGATATAGAATTTGAGGCTAACAGTTCTTTCAGAATTTGAACGTCGTGCCACTTCCTTCTGGCTTCCATGGTTTCAGATGAGAAATCTGCTGTTGTTCTACTTGTTTTCCCCTTATAAGTAATATGTTGCTTCACTCTGGCTGCTTGCAAGACATCTTTTCTTTTTAGTTTACAGAAGTTTAATTATAATGTGTCTTCACATGGATTTCTTTGGGTATATTTTGTTCGGGATTTGCTCAGCTTCCTGAATATGTAGGTGTGTGTCTTTCAAAAAAATGTGGAGAGTTTTCAGCCATTATTTCTTCACATACTCAAGTCTGACTATCTTGCTCCCCTCCTTCTCAGACTCTGACAATAAACTATTACATCTTTTGTTATTGTCCCAAAGGTTCCTGAGGTTCTGTTGATTTTTCACCTATTTTCTGTCTGCCTTTCAGCTCGGATGAGTTCTACTGATGTGTCTTGAAGTTCATTGATTCTGTCCTGTTACCTCCACTCTACTGTTTAGCCTATCCAGAAAGTTTTTATGTCTGTAATTGTGTTTTTGAAGTTCTATAATTTCCATTTGGTTCTTTTTTTATAACTTCTGTTTCTTTGCTGAGATTTTCTACTTTTCCATTTGTTTCAAGAGAACTGGTAATTGAAAGTGGAAACATTTTCATGACACCTGCTTTAAAATCCTTGACGATTCAGATGATGTGGGATAATTCCTACACCTGATTGATCTTGGTGTTGGTGTCAGTTGATTTTTTTAACTTTATTTTTTAGAGCATTTAGCTTTACAACAAAATTGAGAGGAAGGTACAGAGATTTCCCATATGCACCCTCCCCCCAAGAAGCTTACCATCCACCATTACCAATATCCTGCACCAGAATGGTACATTTGTTATAACTGATGAACCTACACTAACACATCATTATAGTCCATAGTTTACGTTAAAGTTCACTCTTGGTGTTGTACATTCCATGGGTTTGGACAAATGTATAATGACATGTATCCACCATTACAGTTTCATACGGAGTAGTTTCACTAGCCTAAAAATCCTCTGTGCTCTGCCTATTCATCCCTTCCTCCCCCTCAACACCTGGTAATCTCTGGTCTTTTTATTTTTATAATTTTGTCTTTTTCAGAATGTCATATACTTGGAATAATATAGTATATAGTCTTTTTGGATTGGATTCTTTCAGTTAGCAATATGCATTTAAGTCTCCTTTATGTCTTTTCATGGCTTGATAGCTCATCTCTTTTTAGCACTGAATAATATGTTATTGTTTGAATGTATGTTTAGTTTTGTAAAAAACTGTAAAACTGTTTTCCAAAGTGGCTGCACCATTTTGCATTCCCACCGGCAATGAATGGGAGCTCCTGTTGCTTCACATCCTCACTGGCATTCGGTGTTGTCGATGTCTGAATTTTGGCCTGTAGTGGAGCTTCATTGCTGTTTTAATTTGCATGTCCTTGGTGACTCATGATGTGGAGAGTTGATTGTATTTTCTCATTCAAGTTGGAACTTTTGGTTCTTGGTATGACAGGTGATTTTTTTATTATTTTACCCTGGATTTATTATTTTATCCATAATTATTTCATCTATTATGTTAGGAGTCTCAGCCCTATTTGTATATTTTATTTTATCAGGCAGTCACCTTGTTTAGGTTCAACATGCAGGTCCTGGCCTACTTTTGTGGGCCATGATTCCATTCACAATTTAATTTTAGAGGTTCTGTGATGTTATGTTGGTCTGCTTTGTTTTTCTGCTACATTGGAGCTCCCATTGTACCCTGCTGGTGCTGCCTGAAGGGGCACAATGGGCCTTCCCCAGTCCAGGGCCTCCGTTGTCTCTTGATGGGGAAAGGGAGTCAGGTCTGTAGGGATGGGCGGGGCGGGGGGGGGTCCTGGAGTCAACTTCCAAATACTTAGATATTTGTTTATCTACAGTAAAATTTTAGTTCCAGGATAGTTTTCTCTAATGACTGCATAATGAGTATAGTCACTGTTTCTCCCCATTGATGAATCTACGCTGATTTTTCCTTTTACCTGAATGAAATATATTAAATATACCAAATCTACTCTGATAAGATTCATATGGCCTACTTCAGAAATAAATAGAAACGGCTGTTTGAGGCCTTTTATGGCATTATTTCCCCAAATTTCCTATGAAGGCTTATGAGTTTACTCTATAAACAAGTGAACTGGGAGGACAAGTAACACATAGCTAACTTTTAAGTCACTCCCCAGATAGCCAGTCTGATTTGTGCAGGTGAGAATCCACCACACCCCACTTTCCACCTAGCCAAAATCCAGACTGTGAGCTCTGTTGTATCCCAGCACTTAGCACGGTCCCTGGCACATAGTGAGGTGCTAAATAAATGTTTGTTTAATGATGGAATTTTCTTCGTTAAGGCCTTGGGTGGGGAAAGAGAACACACAGGACACCTTCCTAATCACATACTTTCTCTACCATGAGAAGGCTCCAAAACATAGAAAAGTATGTGCACTTATAATAGTTAAACTAGATTGTAGCCAATGATAATAAATATTAAATTATTCACTAAACATAACAAAAATGTCAGGACTTTAAAATTATATTATTCTCTTCCTATACAGACAGACATTAGCATGGGAGGACAGAAACTAATATTAGCAGTCACCTCTACTACTTAAATGTGCATAAATCACACTCCTAAAAATGAGACTTTCATACAGGAATAAAACTAAAATTTGCCAATACACCTCAGAGTAAAATGTTATTTAAGGATTAGTAAAACATTTATTTTCCTAGCATGTGAATAGGACACTTGTTCTCATAATTTTTCTTCACATCCCTCACCAAAACTGAATCTTCTGGCATCTGGAACAGATTCTTTCAAATACATACATACACCTGCTTCAAATTCAGACTCCCCAGCATCGGTAAAAGAAAGTTCTTCCAGACAATGCCAGTGGGATGGGGCTGCTGTCACCAGGCACACTTTGCTAAGGAAAGAATGGGATCTGTCCCTGTCATTAGGAGTGAACTAATGGGAAAGAAAGATGCTACTTGTATTCGGTTAATAAAGTGATGTTATTATCACTCACAAGTTTAGGAAAATGTGTGTTACATATTCAGCATTTGCCATAATTACCTTTGCCCTGTGTCACTTTATCTTACATTTTAGCAGAAGAACTCCAGAAACATTCCTCTTAAGACTCTGTGTTCTTTCCTACTCCAAGTGTATTTCACTTAGCGAAATCTCAGGGCCTCACTGGGGCACTTCCCAGAGAAGCTCGGACTTGGCTCCAGGTTGCTGCAGGTTCCAGGGGGAGGCTGAGCAGCTGGCAGAGCAGGCAGGGGCCTGAGTTTGTGCTGAGCCAGGAAAAGAGTTTCCTGCTTCTCATCCAACGGCCAGAGGAGCGCTGTTGTCAGGGACCCTCAGAACACCATCAGGCAAACACGTGGCGAGCACCTGCTGCTGCGTGAGTGCTGGGCGCCGGGAAACAGGCTTGGGCTTTTAGTGATGAAAAGATAAGGTCCTCGCCCCCAGTGAGTTTATGGGCTCTCACAGACACGCACGTGCAAAGAACTTTCAACACCACAGCAACTGCTACAGCGGAGGTATGTAAAATGTATAAATAGTATGTATATAGGAGAGGAAAATCCTTTGGCCAGCTCGAAGGAATCTGGGAAGGCTGCATGGGCCGGGAAGGTTGTTAAGGAGGCAGGTGTGAGTTATGACCTGGAGCGTGACTGTGAGATTGTTTGTTTAGTCAAATATTTACTGAGTACTTATTAAGTGCTTGGTCCTGGGTATACAGCTGTGAACTCTTACAGTCTAATGAGGTAGACAATAAATAAACAAATGAATAAATCTGTAATTACTTGTTTTGATAAATGTGTGAGCCAGCCACGGGGAAATAACGAGGGAAAGCATTTTGAGCTGAAGGATCAGCATGTGCAAAAAGCTGGAAATGATAGAGATTAGTGGTGCTTAAGAAATGCTGAGAGTGAATGCAGTTGGCACATGCTAAGTGCAGGGTGAATGGGCGGATCGGAGCAAGAGACGTCTCATATGTGACCTTGAGAAATTGAGGTTTTTCAAAGGATAGAGACATGGCACCAAAGAGTTCTAACCAAGGTAAATATAACCCAATATATTATTTTAAACCATTTCATTGGCTGCTCTGCAGAATATAAAACCAGGAAGGCCCACAGTGGACAACTGTAGTGAGCCAGGTGACAGAGATGGCTTAGATTAGGCAGAGGGAGAGGAGCGTGCAGATTGGACATATATTTAGAAGGGAGGGAAATTACAGGACTCAGCGATAGATAGGAACGGAGGATTGAGGGAGAGGAAGAATCACGGATTTCTACTTGAGCAAACAAAGTGGCTGGTGGTTCCATTTATTGAGGTGGGGAATTCTAGAGAGAAACAAGTTAGAGAGAGGAGAGTTGGAAAACTGAATTTCCATTTTATATATTTAGTTTGAGGTCCTTTTGAGATAACCAAAGGGAGTCATCAGGTAAGCAGTGAGAGAACCCATTCTATAGTTCTAGAATAAATTAATTTCAGGTTCATCCACATCTAGGAGGTACTTAACACCCTGGAAATGAATGAAGTTGCTTGTGGAAAGAGTGAGGGAAGGAAGACACAGGCTGAGCCCTGGGAAACACCAACATTTAGAGCTGGGATACAAGACAAGCCAACAAAAAAGGTTGGAAGGGAGCGACCGGAGTGATTAGAAAAAATACGTGACCATGTAAATGTGGTACCATGGAAACCAAGAGAGGGGAGGGAATGGCCAGCCAGGTCAGATGTGGACAAGGTCAGAGCAGTGCTCCTTGGATGTAGCGACATGGAAATCACTAGTGACCTTGACAAAAATAATTTCAACAAAGTGATGGAGACAGAGGCATGATCAGTTATGGTCAAGAAGTGAACGGGAATTGAGGTGTGGAGATAATGTGTAAAGGCAACTTATTCAACAGGTTTTATTGCAAAACAGAGCAGAGTAATGAGATGACAGCTCAAGGAGGACAAGGAGGCCTAAGGACATTTTTATTTGTGATAGGGGAGGGCAGGAAGAAGGGCGATACGTCAGTGATAACAAGAGGAAAGAAGGAGAAAAATGGCCAAATGTGAAGAAGGTATGAGAATTAGCTGTAAAAAGATAAAAGGAAATTTTATTATCTACTTTTTTTTTTTTTAGACAGGGTCTAGCTGTGTTGCCCTGGCTAGAATGTAGTGGCATCATCATAGCTCACTGCAACCTCAAACTCTTGGATTCAAGTGATCCTCCTGCCTCAGCCTCTGCTGGGGTGCTAGGATTACAGGCGTGAGCCATCACACCTGGCCCTATTTTTTAAAGAACAGGCGGCCAGGTAACCAGGTGAGACTGGGAGTGATGGAGAGCAGAGGAGAGGGAAGGGTGTGGGTGGAAGAGATGATTTGACAGGAAGCCACAAAGGTGGCCCCAAGGACCCCCACCTCCTGCTAATTACAAACTTGTGATATCTGCCCCTCTTGAGCATGGGCTGGGCATACTAACCCACCTCTAATGAATAGAAAATAATAGAAGAGATGGAAGGTCTGTTTCAGCTTAAGTTATAAAAAAGTGTGGCTTCCCTCTTGGGCACTCTCTCTCTTACTCTCTCATTCCGAAAGAAGCTAGCTGGGATGTTGTGAGCTGCCCTGTGAAGAAGCCCACCTGCCAAGGAACAGAGGGAGGCCTCTTTCCAACACCCGGGATGGAACTGAGGCCCCAGCCCAAAAGCCCATGAGGATCTGAATCCTGCCAACGACCACATGAGGGAGTTTGGAAGAGATCCTCCTTCAGTTGAGTCTTCAGATGAGACTGTAGCCTGAGCTAGCAGTTTTACTGCAAACTCATGAGGGACCTGGCAAAGCTGCCTCCAAATTCCTGGCTCACAGAAACTGTGAGATAACAAAAGTTTGTTGTTTCAAGCTGCTAAATTTTGGGGTAATGTGTTACACAGAGATAGAAAACTAATGTAGGGGAGAAAGCAAGGAACAGAAGTCTTGAACAACAAGAAATCAAGTTAACAAGAGAACTATGGTTAGGATTGGCAAACAGTGTTAAATAACCAGTTAGAAGTCTCAACTCAGTGGCGTCAAAATGTAAACCATTCTATATTTTTCTCCAATCTATGCATTCAGCTCTGCTCTCTCAAATCCCGATTTCCCATCCCTCAACACACTGAGCAAGGTTTTATTTATGTATACCACTCATTTTCAGTTTAAAAGCTCACACTATTTAACTCTGCAATATCTTCATTAAAACATCTAAGATTTTGAAGAAGCTCCCCAAACCCATTGTTTGGTCCACAGCTTGGGTAACTGGTGCTCTAAACCTTACAATGTGTCATAAAGGGTATCCCACAGAACACTACAGCTCCTCAGCATATTCTTCAAAATTCTGCCAAAATTCTTTGATATTTTGTTCTTTTTCCTTTTATGTCTCTAATGTTTACATGGATATTGCTATTGTCTTAATGTTTGTGTCCCCCAAAATTCATATGTTGAAATCCTAACCCCCAAGGTAATGGTATTAGAAGGTAGAGCCTTTTGGGAGGTGACTAGGTCATGAGGGCAGAGTCCTCATGAATGGGATCAAGGCCCTTATAAAATAGGCCCAAGGGAGCTCATTCACTCCTTGCACCAAGCGAGGACACAGGTAGAAAACGCTATGTATGAGCCAGAAAGCAAGGCCTCATTAGACGTAAATCTTCTTAGTGCCTGGATCTTGGACTTCCCAACCCCCAGAACTGTTAAAAATAAATTTCTGTTGTTTGCAAACCACCCAGTTTATGGCATTCTATTATAGCAGCCCAGAAGAACTAAGACAGATATGAATACATTTGGAATGATTTCTTGGAGGAATTAACTAATCAGTGAGACAATATTTCACTATATTAGTCCAAGTTTGCAAACTATCTCATGTGTCCTTGCTAATGTCATGTCCATTTCATCATTTCAGTATACTCTATATTTAAGAAAGCATGAGATAGGCTGGTCTATAGAAATGCCCAAGTACCAGAATTATTTTTTTCCTTCCAAATATATTTTCTTGACTACTAAAACTGTTTTGTGTGTGTGTGTATGTGTGTGCATGCATGCAATTTAAAGCTCTTCTGCTTAACATTCTTCCATGCCAGCACCTTGAATTGGATGTGCTCTGGTTCTGGAACACCTTTCTCCTCCCTCTTCTGGGTCTACCTCCAGCAGGAATGAGGACTGGGAGAAACAAACAGGAAAGCTAAGGTTATTCCTGAGCACCTGATGTCCTGCTAGTAGATGGTGATAGGGAGTGTCTTTGGTCCACTCTGGTTCAATCGGATGCTAGTGCCCTCTACTGATACAGTAGCTTCTAGATATGCATGTGTGGTTTGGGGAGTTGAGTTCAGGTTCGCCCCTGCCTTCTCCATTATTGAGGACTCCTTCAGAAAGGGGCAACCACGTGTCTCTGGTTCTGACAGTGGCTAATGCCACTCAATCTCCTCTTCAAATCGGACCTCCCTCTGCCCCGGATGCCTCCTCATCATCTTCCTTCCTGACTCTCATCTAACTTCTGGGCTCCTTTAGATTGAGCCGTGGAAGCCACTGAAGTCCTTTCTCATGTGCCTTAAAGACCAGAAAGAACTGCAATGAGACCACCTCCCCAACATCTATCCTCTTCATCCAAAGCATAGTAAACTGTGGTCCTTACGCTCTCTCCTGGCTAGGGCTATTGCAGAAAGCCTCTCTCATCCTAGAAGTTCCAGGCAGAGGAGGCACCCTTTTCTATGTACATGTGTGCTCCTAAACTCCAGGAACACATGGCAGGATCACCCAGGAATCCTTTCCCCAGCCTCCCCTCTGTTGTCATGGCGCCATGAGAGTGGGCCAACGTGCTTCTTGGGCATGCAGCCAAGGATTAAGACACCAGCCTTCCCTTCTTGTGATTCACTTATCTCTATGAGTGATTCTCTTGATGCTACCCGTACGCCCTTGGCTTTGTGGGAAACAGCCCTCTCCTCCTTAGGGTGAGAAAGTGGAAAAGCCATGTATTTGCCCACCAGGCCAGTGACCCCAAACTCCAATGATTTCCTCACTCTTCCCTCCCTGAGAACATGGGGAAGGATAAGAGTCACAGCTGAGGGTTGTTGGAAGGTTCTGCAGCCTCTTTAGTAATCTTTGATGAAGCATCTGACCCTAAATGTGCACAATTCCTGGTACTTATTGCTTCTCTAACCTCCGTTTTGGACCTTCAGGTACCGAGGCAGGAAAACAGTAAATGTTTAACCTAGTGTGGCAAACAAACATTGGAGGATATTCCAGGGAAAAGGAACAGCACATGCAAAACCAGGAGGCAGGAAAGATCATGGTTACTGATAAGTAGATCCATATGCGTGATTAGCAAGGGCTCTGAGACCCGAGTCCAAAGCGGAGACCCATTGTGAAGAGACATCTATGTCCTTCTAAAGGCTAAAAATTACATTCCATAGGTGATACAGAGCCATGGAAGAATTTCTTGCAAAGAAGTGATAAGACTTAATTTGCATATTAGAAAGGTAACTGTGCTGGCAGTGTGGAAGGTAGATTTTGGAGATGTATCTAGAAACACAAGGGAAGGAAAGGAAGGTGTGGCCATGTCCCAGGCAAGAGGAAAGAAGCACCTGAACAAGAGCCATGGCAGCTGTTGTATGGGAAGTGAACAGAGGTAAGAGATATTTAGGATATAGACCAGATAGGACTTTGCAATTAATCAGATGTAAAGAAACCGGGGAAAGGGGAAATTGACAGTGATCCACTGGTTTCTGATTTGAGGAACCTGGTAGAGAGCAATGACATTTGCAAAGACAGAGTTCAGCAGAAGATGATGAGTTCAGCTTTGGGCACATTGAGTTTGAGGCCCTCATAGGACATCCACATGGAGTTAGACATGCAGGAATATCCCTCAGTGTCAGCCTGGCTGGAGACATCTACTTGGAAGTCGAAGCCATGAGAATGGGTGGGATAGAGTGATAAGAGGAATCAGAACTGAATTCTAGGGACCCCAGGTATTTTAGGAGTGGGAGGAGGAAGAGGAAACCACCAAAAAAGGCTAAGAAGAATTTGCCATTGAGATACTGGGAAACTAGGAGAGAATAGTACCATTTCCACAGGAGACCTCGGCGAGTGCGGCTGCAGAAGGGCACAAGCTGGTGTGCGAGGTGACTGAAGAGTTGGTAGAAAGGCAAGAGGTAGACAGGTAGAAGAAGTAGAAGGTCTACTGTGAAGAAAGAGACAACGAAACTGGAGGGGATGCAGCATCAAGAAAGGATGGTGTGTGGGGACAAGAGGGTGGCCCAGTGGTTCCACTTCAATGTAGAGAAGAGACCTGAAAGTGGCTTCAAGAGCTTCCTGCAGCTCTGCAACCTCAGATGACCATGAATTCCAGAGATATATACTTACTAAACTAATCACAGGACTCACTATACCTTATGTACCAGCCTTGTGGAGTATGTAACACTGCAGTGGAATTTAGTAGCCAGAAACTAAATTTCCAATGTCTAAATTCTAATTCCTTCCCTAAATCTCTGCCTTTGCTCCCAAAAAGAAATACAGAAACCAGGAACACTATGTCAGTGCCGTGGAAGTAGCACTGGATCCTCCTTGCTGCATCATATTCACAGCTAGTATTTTGATAGAAACCATAGCATCTGGGAAAGCATGCCTAACTGTCAATTATTAATCATCTGAATCAACCGCCAACTCTTCCAATAGTCTTCCAAAACTGGATGATCTCCAAATGCTGCACAACTAAACACTGCTGGAGAGAAATACCCAGTGTGTAGACTGGTATGAAAATCACACTCACCAGCTTCTGAAGGACACTGCCTGGTAGGCTTGCTCTCCACCACCACGCATTGGCCCTGTCATGCACCTGTCCACCCCCAGTCTGCCCTAGCTCCAGCTCTCCTCCTGTCCCTCACTGTGACCCTCCTTTTTGCCTCATAAAGGGGCAAATAAAACAACCTGTTGGAAGGAAATGTCTTCATCCTCCCATACCAAATCTATAAATCTATCTTCTCCTCCTCCCCGTCTTGTCACGGCAATGGTAATGTCTCTCCTATGCCAGTAACAGTGTAAAATAGTGCAAAATGTTCCCTGTCTTCTCTAGTCACATTCTCTTGTGACTCCCCAGGGACTTTACTCCTTTGATTAGCCAACAGTGCGTGACTGACATTCTCAGACACACACCACCACCACCATCATGATCACCAATCTCTCCCTCACTGAGAGAGGACTTTCATGATTGTGCCCAAATGCTTCAGTTATGTTCAAGTTCTTCCCTTTAATCCCTTGCCCAACACACACCCTGTCTTAGTCTTCTCAGGCTGCTACAACAAAATACCATAGACAGGTGGCTCGTAAACAACAGAAATTTATTTCTGACAGTTCTGGAGGCCGGGAAGTCCAAGATCAAGGCACCAACAGATTCAGCGTCTGGTTCATAAATATCTTCTCACTGCAACCTCACATGGTGGGAGGAACAAGTTCCCTCTTCTTTTATAAGGGTTCTAATCCCATTCAGGAACGTTCCCCCCGAGACCTGCTCACCTCCCAAGGGCCCCACCGCTTAATACCATTCTCTTGAGGGTCAGGATTCGACATATGAATTTGGCAGGAGGGACAGAAATATTCAGACTGCGCCACACCCTCCTCCAACTCCCTCCTCGTCTTTCCCTTCCCTTGACAACTAAGTTCCTATGGACTGTGGTCCACCCATGCTGCCTCCAGAACTCACCCCAGTCTGGCTTCCACCCCCATCATGTGGGGTTGTCACTGGCCTCCATGCTGACAAGTCCAAGAGCTGCTCTAGAAAGTTCTCATGGAAATTGTTATCCTTTATCTCATTTTTAAAATACTTATCTCATGGCTTTTAGAAGGCCCTCTTCTCTTGTCTTTGTCCTATCCGTTCTTCCAATCCTTCCCCTCTCCTTCTCCGATCTACGCTCCTGGCAGTAGACAGGATGGTCTTGAAATGTAAACTGGATTGCTGCTGAAAATGTTTCAGTGGCCTCCAGAAATCTTGCAGACCTCTGCAGCCTCAAAATCATGCCACTCCCTTCGTTGTTCACCGGTCTCTTGTCATACCTGGGCTCTTGCATCTCCCAGAGGTCCTGATATCTCTGCTTGAGGGACTTGGTGCACTCCGATCCCTCTATTTGGAATGGTCTTTCCTCCGCCAATCCCACTCACCTAGCTAAATCCTACTTTGAGCTTCAATGTCACTTCCCCCAAGAGGCCTTCCCAACCTAAACTGAGTTCCCAGGTAATAATCTCTCACAGAGCCCTCTGGAGTTTGTCAGTAGTATTTATCATAGTTCTAACCATTTATCCATTTGCTTAGGATTGTCTAATGTACCTCTTACTAACAACACCATTACCTTTCAGAGGGCAGGTTCTTATACCCTTTAATAACCCTCACACCACATGTATTTTCCCCCTAGAACTCAGAATCATTTGTGGCTCCCAGGAGGTGCTCAATAAATATTTGCAGAATGACACAAATTATTATTTTGAAATAAAATTAAATTGCTGAATAAAATAAATTATGTTGAAAAAAAACTTTGTCCAATTCGAAAATAATAATGTTCTCAGTGTATCAATTATATTTTATCATGTCATTTGCAAAAAGTTTTTTTTTTTTCCCCAGAAAAAAAGTGTTAGAAAAAAATTCTTCCCCTTTGGGTCACAAGACTGCATGATGTTGTGGAAAGGAAGTAACCTGGCTGAGGACACAGGCAGACAGCCCTGGCTCTGGGCTCTGAGTCAGAGTTTTCTCATTTGTGAAACAGGAGTTACAACCATACATAACAAGTACTAATAGAACTGTGAGGACTGGAGAAGGGAAAAAAATCAATAGGAATCGCGCTTTGTACACTGTAAAATGCTCAGTAAACATAGTTACTCATATGATGATGACACCAGGTTTAATTCTTTAGAGAAGGCTTTTTTCCTCATTAGTTTTGCTCAAAAAGAAATAGGCCAATTGTTTACTGCAAAAAAATATGTTGCAGCCACCTGGTTCTAGTTCACGTCTAGTTTTTTCAATTTGTACATTCTGTTGAAGAGAAATGGAAGCACTTCTCTATCAAAAAAAAAAAGGAGCATATTTTAATGCAGTAATTGGATTGGCTTATTGGGACCACCATGTTGGAATGTGAATTCACCTACGATTTAACTTTTGTTAATAAAAGCAAGAAACACAGCCATCAAAAGTTGGATGAATAAAGATCTTAAACGGAAGGATTCCTTTGTTATGGCTAGACTAAGAAGACATCAAGCCCCAAAGTGCAGTGTATTTGGGAGAGAGATAGGACCTGTTTCCTTGCAGGAGTCTTTTCAAATTGTAAACTTCTTAAGCCCTGAAAGATGGTTACATAAATACACATCGGCCACTCTTGGAGAAGAGTTTAGCTATGAAACTGGTAAAAAGTCTAACTCAATGAATGTTTTAGTTCAGTCACCAATGATCCAAGCAAGTTTCACTTGAGGAAATCATCCACACCCTTTTTGCTCACAATCCCTGCTTGCCTTCCCTGAAATGCCTCAGGACATTTCTGCTTCAACCAAAGAGGAGGGCATTTGTAAGTCAGACTGCGATTTCTTGTCTTACATAAACTTTAAAGGGTATCAACTGTTTGTTTGAAAAACTATATTCTATGTACATTAACATGCCTAACATTATATTGCTTCTAAAAAGGGTATTTAGTTTGTTTTTAACGAATTTTTTTTCTGTTTTACGAGACCATGGGTACATAAGCCCCACCAACATCTCTATGCATCATTCTGATGCCTAAAACATGCTTTGTAACTGTCAAATATGTGATAAAACTGTCAAAAATCTATGGATGCAGCTGCGTAAATTTTGAAACCAAAGTCAAAGTTCTATTTATTCCATGACAGTATTAGTGTTGCAAACTTTACAGCATTATGGAAAGTAAAAACCCCACCCCAACATCTTTTTTTTTTAATTTATGCTATCGTCATTTCTTCCAAGAGCTAGTCATTTATAAACCTGTTCTATTCCCAAGATGAAATGATATACATACTTTTAAAACTTTTTATTGACATATATGTTCAACAAAGTAATGCACAATTTGATGAATGTTTGCAAACCGAACACATGTATGTAACCAGCACCCAGATCAAGAAAAACCATGACCAGCCCCTCAGACCCACAACTTCCAGCAACTTCAGCAACCCATCCCAAGAATAACCACTATCCTGACTTCTAACAGTGTAAATTAGTTTCGTTCATTTTTGTATTTCATACAAATGGAATTGTGCAGTATGCCAATGTGTGTCTGGCTTGTTTTGCTCCACACTGTATTTTATACACCTTACTAATATGGCTAGAGTACAATGCTAACCTCTACAGCACTGTAATTATTTTTTTTTTTTTTTTTTTGAGACAGAGTCTCCCTCTGTTGTCCAGGCTAGAGTGCAGTGGTGTCATCATAGCTCACTGCAACCTCAAAATCCTGAGCTCAAGCAATCCTCCTGCCTCAGCCTCCTGAGTAGCTGGGACTATAGGCATGAGCTACGATGCCCAGCTAATTTTTCTATTAAATATATTTTAGTAGAGAAAGGGTCTCACTCTTGCTCACACTGTCTCAAACTCCTGAGTTCAAGCAATCCTCCTACCTCGGCCTCCCAGAGTGCTGGATTACAGGCGTGAGCCACTGTGCCCAGCAAGCATTGTAATTTTTATTCAATCATTCAACAAATATTTGTTGATCTCCCAATGTGTGCCACCAACAAATGAATCTTCATTTCTATCATAACATTTCAGTGTTCATTTGTTTGTAGAAAATCAGTAAATAAACTTTTAGTTTACTAACATGACTTTCAAAGTTAATTGCTTTGCCAAACTAAATTTTGGCAATTTAAAAAATAATCTGAAAATCATAATATATATAAAGGTATTATATATTTTATATATATAGATTTTATTTTCTTTAGGTACAACTTCTATTTGTACTAATGATTTCAATGTTATTCTCAGTGTTTTCTCTCACGACATTGTGTGATCTAAACAATTTATTTTAAGATTTATGAATCTGAATTCTTTGGCACAGTCAGTTCTTTGGACTGATTTGTGTCTCCAGAGCAGATCATGGTATGGTTCAAAGGACATGCTAAACCCAGATGTGAATCACAAATTAGCTGTGTAACTTCAGGCAGGTTCCTCAACCTCTCTGTGCTACTTTCTGCATCTATCAATAAGATGGTGTCTGCAGTCTCTTTGAGTTCAAAAATTCTAGTTCAAAAATTTTTCAAGTAAGAACTTACTAGAAACAAAATAACCAGGGGAAAGGAAGCAGAAGCTCCATCAGTCTAAATTAAAGAGTAGTTGCCACCACGTGCTGAACCGGTTCCTGGGCCGGTCCAGGTGAGACGCTCGTTCAGTAGAACGTCTTCCATTTTCCCTGTACAGTAGATGTTTGAAGACAGCCCCAAGAATTGTATGCACTTTCTTCATGGAGGTAGCTCCCTGCCACATCCAAAAGGAATCATAGAAACATATTTTCTTGTAGGTCTCCAAAATGGTGTTTCCACATTTGTAACTTACCGTTAAGTACTGAAAAGAAGAGCCGAGCGCGGGCTCGGCGGCCGCATTTTCTACCCGCGAGCCTGAGCCCTGAGCACAGCTGTAGGACGCAGAAGCTGCATCTATTTTCCCAAAGTGAAAACTGATCGGGTGTGTTGCCTTTTTCCTTTGTTCTGTAAAACATTTGATTGATGTGATCTAATCTAGCGAATAACAACAAAAAAATAACACCTTAATACTTTAGTCCTTAGAATTCTTAAGTCTAACCATAAAGCTTAAAAAATAGTCTACATTGATAAGGGACAAATGTCATCATTTTTTTTTCTTTTGCATCTCCCTTTCCTATGTCCCCTCAAATGGGAAAACTGGGGTGTTTGTCATGTCTAAGCAGTAATTAACAAAACGAAAGCATTGATAAATACGCTAGCATATTGCCTGCTAAGTCTGTGCCTGTCTTCCGCTTGGCGAGGTCTAAGCTTATGTCTTCATTTTATTAATATAGATTGGGGAAAAAACAAAAGCAGAACCAATTGATACGGGCTTTCTGTCATCTTCGAGTGCGAAATTGCAAACGTTTACATCAGTCCCCGATCCTATTTTTGGTTTATTTGAGGGAGAAATATATCAACACACATTTTTTTACCTCTGAAAAGTCAGTCACTACTTACGTAAAACAAACACCCCAGAAAGGAAAGCTTCATCACGCTCAGCCTGCAGCGGGGTTTGGGGAAGCGCACTGACGCAACTCCCGTTTTCATTTGCCAAACAACAACTGAGCTCATCTGTACGCAGTTGGTAAATTTGAAAAGGTAAACTACAAGAAGTGTTGCATAATAACACCATAAGAAAAAAAAAAAAGTCATTTCTGAGTTTGCTGTTCCTTAAACTCTTTGAATTCTTGCTTCAGTGGCTCTGTTGAGTCACAGCTGTGATCCGTGTTGGCACGAACCAAAAATAACATGACTAACTGCAAAGGTTACAGGGTTTTGGCCGGCTTTTTATGGCCACACAGCAGTACCTTTCTGTTGAGTGGAAATGTAACATTTAGCTTTTAAGGGAAATCTTTCTCAAGCAGGTTCTTATTCAAAGTTGTCTGAAGTCTGCCCTAAGCGTTGTTTCTGCTCTGCTGAAAGCTGGAGGGAGCAGACAGCTGAGGTATAAAAGATACAGGATTAAAAGGACACACTCGTCTTAGAGGAAGTTGCCCTAAACATCCTACGCTGACAGGACCACTAATGGAGAAAATGAAGCACGTTACTTAAGCAATATGAAATGAGCGCTACATCTGACTTCCATTAGAAAACATAAACCCTTTTCAGAATCTTTTCCCCTTCTTCCCCCTCCTTCCCCCAAAATGGCACTACAGACTGCTTCACTTTTTCCAATCGTACAGTGATATTTGGAAAGTTCCATTTGCTTCCATTAAGAAAAATACAGAGAAGGAAAAAATACATAATAGCCATCTATCATTTTGTATGTGAGGCTTGCTTAGTGATGGGAATCTCCCCTCCCCCCGAGAAACCCTGTGTACTACATGAGTAATTTAGGTACTGTAGTACAATAATAAACCTATTTTGCTCTAAAGAAATGACTTCTATATTCAAGTAATTTTTTGTTTTGTAATCTCTCAACAAGGGTTTGTTTGCCCTGATCTATCTTTCATTTGTTTTTGCCATTTATTCATTTTGTTGCTTATTTGACAAATGTTGATTAAATACCTATCCTCCTACAGGCATTTGAGAGACAGCAGTGAGGGGCCCAGGCATAGCCCCTGCCCTTGTGGCAGGAGATTTAGTAGGAAAGACTGACATGAATCAAAGAATCTCAAAATGAGTTTGACGAAACGACCGGGATAAAAGCTGCACAGGTAGGGGGACATCACATTTAAAAGAG
Organism: Indri indri; assembly: GCA_004363605.1. NCBI lineage: Eukaryota > Metazoa > Chordata > Mammalia > Primates > Indriidae > Indri > Indri indri. The sequence goes on along the minus strand of RJWJ010011786.1, from coordinate 26,252 downwards.
CATAATGTCAAGCGGGTTGAACCTAATCAAGGAGGTCCAGAAAAGCGTCTTTAAACAAGTAATATTTGAGCAGAGATCCAAGGGGTGAGACAGCTTTAACTGGGAATAAAGAGGGAAGAGCCATCTACGGGAGGCTTGCTCTTTTCTGACAGAAAGACCCTGCGCTGGAGGGGGGTGGTGCATTTGCAGATCTAGGGGGGCGGTCTGGGGTAGTCCAAGGGCAGAGCAGAGCCAGAGGCAGAACAGGGTTGGGGGACCAGGCTGGAGAGCTGGGTAGGACAGAGACCACGGAGACTACACAGGACCCAGCAGTCACCAATCAACATTTTAGTCTTCTCCGAAGAAAAGCAGGAAGCCATTAAATGTGTTTTAAGTAGTGGGTGACTATGAGATTTCAGTTTTATATTTGTCATAGAAGCTAATGGCTGAGTCAATAAAAAAAAAAAAGGAGAGAAAAAAGAAGAAAATAAAAAATCCAACAAACTCCAGGGGACCCAAAAATGAATTATTGGCTTAATTATTAATTATTGCTAGGAATGTCCCTAGCAACATACTACGGATAAACTTGGCCTGTGCAGGTCTCTGAGCAAGGACAGACAATGATTCTTCTCTTCATGGTCAGAGAAAGTTGACCCAAACCCTGGTAACCTTTGCCATTAGTCACGTCAGTCTTAGTCAGTCCCAACCCACCTGTTTCCAAAACACTGGGGAAGTGCTCTGGCAAGACGGGTCCAGTGCCCTTGATAGGCCAATGAACCCAAGTCATCTGGTCTTTGGATGGCTCAACATGGAGCCCCTGCAGGGAAATGCAAAGGCCAGGGCAAAGCCCAGGAGCTTAGAGTAGCAGCGCTAATCAAGATAAAGGCATTTTGAGGCCAGGGGCGGTGGCTCATGCCTGTAATCCTAGCACTCTGGGAGGCGCAGGCAGGAGGATCGCTTGAGCTCAGGAGTTCGAGACCAACCTGAGCACAAGCAAGACCCCGTCTCTACTAAAAATAGAAAAATTAGCCTGGCGTTGTTATGCATACCTGCAGTCAAGCCCAAGAGATTGAGATTGCAGTGAGCTACAATGACAACACTGCACTCTACCCATGGCGACAGAGCGAGACAATGTCTCAAAAAAGAAAAAAAAAATGTTTTCAAGAATGAGAAGGATCAAATGGCAATGGGTGTGCAAAACCCTCCCTCTCAACCCCCTTGTACAAAGCCCATCCATGCAGAGGAGCCCGATGTCACTGTGAAACGTTATGACAGCGCGGGAACTGAGTAGGGCTGAAGAGAGCACGGATAGAACGCTCTTAGCACAGTGCCCAGCACTTGGTATGGGAGCCACGATCATTATTATAACTGTTGCTATTAAAAATACCTCTCTCTGCATGCTACCTCTGGGCTGCCCACAGACAAAGCCCCAGATTAACCTGGAAGTTAGACGGAAGGAGCATACAGCTCATGTCACATGTCACATAGCACACAGTGGAACCAGGTCCAAAACCTGGGCAGGAGCTTTGCCTTACAGTAGATGCTGTAATGAGGGCCACGTTAGGACTCCTGTGGCCCCTGACGCATTTTTGTCTTCCTGGCCCTTTCCTCCATCAAAACCAGAAAATAATACATACATATATAAATTATACTTGACATCTACATTAGTATAAAGACAAATATATGAATATGATATATTAAGACAAATTCTTCAACCTAAATGTTTATTCTTTTTCTTCTGATTTTAAAAGATATGAAAGCACTTTCGTGGGCCCCTCAGTGGCCAAGCAGGCTCTGACTATAATGGCTTCGCTGCCCAGGAACATACTTACCCACAGCAATGCTTCTTGCAATCAGCATGCCAGTGGCCCTGGGCACTCAGGACTCCATGCACGCTGTGGTTCTGGCATTCAGTGGGAATACCACATAGTGTGAATATCACTGTGCCACTTCCCCGTTACTCCATGAGCTCTCAGAGCACAGAAACAGCTTTTGTGCAAGGTTTCCTCCTTATCTCCTGGCACTTAAGAGGAACTCAATAAGTGTTTGTTAAATGAGTATAATTTGGCCAGGCATGGTGGCTCATGCCTGTAATCCCAGCACTTTGGGAGGCTGAGGCAGGAGGATTGCTTGAGGCCAGGAGTTTGAGCCCAGCCTGAACAATGTAGTGAGACCCAGTTTGTAGAAAAAATGAAAAAATAAAATAGATAAATGAGTATAATGCAATGAGCTGGATGTAGGGCTTGGCTGAGAAGGTAAATGCAGCTACGCTCACTGTGAAGGAAACACTGGTCAGCCTGGACTCGAGGCCCAGCAACCATCTGTGTGGACACTAACACGACAGATTGACCAAGAACAACAGGTCTGGAGCTGCGCTGCCCACGCGAGAACTCAGGCTGCGACACTCCACAGCTGTGCAGCTCCGGCCAATTTCCTAGCCTCTCCTGGCCTCAGTTTCCTGGAGGGTCAGGGAATTGTGGTAGGAGTCAAAAATAACACATACGGAGAAATTAGCACAGAACTTGACTCGTAATAAGGGATCAGTACAAGTTAAATATTATTGCCGTCTAGCCAGAATAGAAACAAACGCATCTGTGTTACTGTGTCCTTGTGAAAAAAGAGTGAGATAGCAAAGGCTGGAGATGTAGCAAGAGAGGGTTAAGACGCATGATGCCTGAGAAGACCAGCATCTGGGTCCCAGCTCCAAACCCTCCCAGGTAGGAGACTCAAAACAAAGCATTTACCTGATGGAGGAGCCTGACTTTACTCATTGACAAAGTGGGGACAAGGCCTACCTCAGGATGTGGCTTTGGGGATGAAGCGTTATCGTGAATGTGAAAAAAGAGCTTTGTAGGGTCCAAGGCGCTGTAAAAAAGTTACCGCTCAGCTGTTGCTTTTGGTATCCGGCCAACGGATTCACGGTTTGGCTTACCAATATCAGTCATTGATCCCATCTTTTTCCTCCTCTTCTGTCAAACTCCCTTAGGTTTTAGCATTAAAACCACATCCCTTAATAAAACTTCATTCCTTAAGGAGGTCTACCCTGGACTTTATTCATGTTCTTAAATACTTAAATTTTGGTAACTTTGAGCCCCTTCCCCTATATGCCCTTTGCTAGTCTCTCGAAATGGTCTTGCTCCTGCAGGAAGTCTGAAGTCGCTTGGGGGAGAGAGACCCTCTTGAAATTTCCCACTTCTCCAACTGGCCAAGCCCAGTCTGTATTAAGTGAGAGAGCCCCAAAGGTCCTGGCCCCCTTCTCACTGCCCTTCCCCACCGTATACACGCAGAGATTGCCTGCCCTTTTACAAGGCTATTGTTCTAGGTTTAGGAGGAAGTTGTAAAACAGTAAAACAATAAAAGCTCTGATAGATGCACCCTCAAAGGTGAGGTGGAAATGACTCCTCGCTGCAATGGACAGTTCCAAGCCCCCAAAAGAGTCATCTCTGACCTGGCTCTCAGACCTCAGACATTGCCACCCAACGCCATGACTCATCCTCCCGGAGGAAAGGGTGAGGCCGCCGAAAGTCAACAGACAGCCGGACACCTGAGTCTTGGAGCCTGGGAGTGTGCTATCTGGGGAGGAGGCTCCCAGGCTCCATGGGGATCATTGCTACGGAGATTCGGGGTTGAAAGAGATCATTGTGCACCGGCTCTCGTTAACGTTCATCGCCAAAGTTTAGCTTCAAACACTAGAAAAGTTTGCCAGTGATGCACCAAAGAGTTCCTTCTGGGTTTATGGCTGCAAAGGAGAATGTTGTCAAATTCCCACTGACATTATTTAGAAGCAAGAATTCTCACTCCGGCCACCTGCTTCTCCCCCTCCTGACACCTTTCCCTCCACACTGCAGACCTGAGGACTGTAGCGGGGTGAGGGGGCAGCTAGCAAAAGATGTCCCCCTCATGGCATTTCCTCCATCGACTACACACCCCAGAGCTACAGAGCACCTTGGAGCACGACCATTACCCAGAGATTAAAATCCCTCTTCTCATGTGACTTCCTGGGGGTCTGCTTCTCTAGGAACCACCAGGGCGCCCAATCTCACCTCACACCACCACACAGCGGGGCCAGCAGCCCTGTCTGCGTCAGTACATTCTGCCCATCCCAGGATGGACGCTTGACCCAGCCTGGCCAAACAGACTCCCCCAGGAATGAGGAATTAGAAATCAAAGACTGCTGGTCAGCAGGAGGAGGGAGGAGTGGAGGGGGAGGGGAAGGGAGGGGAGGGAGGGGCGATGATCTTGGTTCCTGACGGCTCCCTGGTTCTTGACTCCCACCCCCTGCCCCATGCCCTGCAGCTTCCCTGTCCTTGGGTTCCACGAGACACGCCTATATCTGTGTAATAAATACCCACCCTTGATTTCTGATATTTTTGCAATTATAATAGCCATTGAGCAACAACCTCAATTTTCATTCTGTTAGCCATACTTCCTCAGTGCCATCCACATGCTTTAGGGGAAAGTGATTTCAGAACAACACATCTGACTCAGGCTCAAATTAATCAGTATAACCCGATTCCTTGACCACAGCTGGAGGCTTAGAAATAGTCCCATCAGCCGTGGAAGCCAATGAGACGTGAGTAGAGGTTTGCTAAGGTCTCTGTTAGTGTCCAGAATGACCCCTCACTCACTCCTGGGTCTTGATGAGGAAGCATGCAGACCAGGGAGTTGTTGACAGCATACTACAGCCACAGAGATGACACCATGGAAAGATTAAGAAGATGCTTTGTCATGGAAGATATCATTAAGCTGCCAAATCAAACCATTCCTGAAGTCCACCCTCCCTCAGACTCTCCAGTTACAGGATCCAATAAATCCCTTTAACTAAACATCTTAACTAAAATCCCTGAGACACTAGTCCAATGTACGTGCTTCCAACTGCAACATTCCCAACCTGCCTCAGTATATTCTGGGAGAATGAAAAGTAAAACAGGAAAAGAGTGCTTGGCTGGAAAATTGGAGGCTTGCAAGATACTAGTCCTCCCTGCCACTAATTACCTATGGAACCTTAGGCAAGTCATGTACCTTACCTGAGCCCAGTCACTCATTTGCAGGATGAAAAGGATGAGACTTCCAACACTAACATTGTATGATTTTATTTTTAGACCCTTAGTGCCAACTTTTATTGAATCCCATGGGGGTAGTTTGTACCTCTGTGAATTGTGGTAAGTTCTCAACTCAGAAACTAAAAACAATAACAGCAAAAACAAAAACATTTTCTCTGCATTAGAACTCTCACTGTGAGGCAAGAAACCCTGAGTTGGAATTCTAACAAAGAAAGGTGGAGACGGGAAATGAGGGAATACAATGGAAGAATCTTCTGGCTGAGCCCTGTTCGCATAGGCTAGTCCTTTGAGCATTTTTGAGTTATAATAACCAAGGGATCCATGGTTTGGTGGCCCTGCTGGTCACACCCTGCTGTGACACATCCTTCACTTGCACTATGTGGTTGAGGTAGACTCTGGTCCATCAGGCTTTGTAAAAACGATCCAAGGGTATAAATATTTAATTTAGGCTTTGAATTAGTTAGAGAACACACTGAACTCTTAAAAGTTAGTATTTGTTATTGATATTATTTTTCGAGACATTTTTTAATTGTCAGAGACTGTTTTCTTTTTCCTTTTTGTGGCTTTGTTACTGCTAAGAAAATAAAACCTGCCCCAACCCTGAAACTCAGAACTGATACTCCAAGTTCTCTCACTGGAAAGAATAACAAAAACAAAAACCTGCATAACTGACTTCCACCACAAAGAGCACATACAAGATTGTGTACACACGCGCACACACTCACACAAATTCATGAAGGAGCTTGGACCCAATCACGCAGGAATCAAGCTGGAACCAGACCTGCCATATGGATTTACTTTTCCTGGAGGTTTCCAAATATTCGAGTTTACAGCATATCTTTCCAGTACCATATCTTTCAAGAAGTCTCTTCTTCCCAGAGCTTTAAATATAGCTGAGCAAAAGTCAAGCATGATCTCAAAAGAACAAAGCAGGAAAAGTTCATAGATCATCATTTGGTAGAGCACCAAGGAGGTATCGTGTGACAGGAGCGGCGTATCAGGCCAATTTTAAGACTGACGTCTACCCATACTAGGGAAAATAATAGTGGAGAAAAATATAATTCTAGAGATCATAAAGAAACAGTACGGTGTGCATTTCCCAAATGCCTTTAGAGTAGCTTTAAAAAAGAAAAGAAAAAGATGGTTGGTTTGGTTGTCCAAAAATGTATGCCAAACAAAAAGTATGACACCATTCTCTCAACTCTCAGACTCCAAATTCAAGACCTAGAAGAAATCGGGGTAATGATCCAGCCTGGTCTCCTCATTGTTCCTCAGCATTAACTGTGCTTAGTTACGTAAAAAATCAATTTGAAATATAATTAAACCTATGAAGAGGGCAGCATTCAATACTGTATGGTTTTATTTCCACCAAGTTCAAAACCAGACATAAGTAACCTGTGGCGTTGGAAGTCAGAATAATTGGTTCTGAAGGAGAAAGGGAACAGGAGAGGAGGCTCCTGGAGATGTTCTGTCTCTTGATCCGAGTGGCAGTGAATCAAGCTCTACATGTATGACCTCCGTACTTTTACGGGTATGTCAATACAATATTTAATTTAGAAAGACATTAGCCTTTTTTTCACCTTTCTAATTTATGCACAGTAAAATTAATTTCTTTGGCGTATATGTCTATGAGTCTAACAAATGCTGCAGTTAGACCACCTCTGTCAAGACACAGAACAGTTCCATCATGCCCAAAACTGTCCTCACACTGCCCCTTTGTAGTCAACCCTTGCCCCGACTTTCAACCCCTGGCAACCGCTGATCTGTTCCCATAATTTTGCGTTTTCTAGAACGTCACATGAACAGAATTGTACAAAGTGTGGTCTTTTGAGTTTGGCTTCTTTCGCTTAGCGTGATACATTTGAAAGTCATATATGCTGTTACATGAATCAGTAATTTTCTCCCTTTTATTCCTGAACAGTATTCCATTATTTGGACGTGCCACAGTTTGTTTATCCACTCACCAGTTGAAGACATTTGGGTTGTTTCCAGTTTGGGGCAATAATGAATAAAATGTGCTATATACATTCATGTACAATTTTTAAGTGACCAAAAGTTTCCAGTTCTCTTCGGTAAATACCTGGGAGTGGAATTGCCAGATTGTATGGTGTGTGTTTAACTTTGTAAAATACTGCTTGTGCTTTCCAAAGTGGATATACTATTGGTGTTTCCCCCAGCAACGGATGAGGATCCCAGGTGCTTTGCATCCTTGCCAGTAAATAATGTCCTCTTTTTTTAAACCATTCTAATCATCGAAGAGGTTATTTCCACAAAAATAATTTGTCTAGGGTTCTGCTAAAGGTGTGCATGATAAGTTTAAAATTAAGAAAAAGATAATATACATTAATATAATACTGCAGGCTGATGGAAAGTATTATACTTCCTTAAAAATAACGAACTTGCTTTCGAAAGTGAAGCTTTAATTTGAATTTCTTCAATCATTAATATTCAGTGTTTTCCATTCATTGGCCATTTATATTTCTTTCTATGGGAATTACCTGTTTGGACATTTTATCCATTTTTCTATTATTATTTTAAAAACTAATTTGAAAGAACCCTTTGTATCAGACTGTTGATTGTCATTATGTTGTAAATAAAATTTTTTGTGCTTTCACTTTATGAAGTTTCCTGACATAAAGAGATTTTTTAAGTTTATAGTCAAATTTATTATTATTTTCCTTATGATTCCTGAGTTTATTGTTATAATTAGAAAACCCTTTTCCACTCAAAGAGTCTAAGAAAGTTCTCACCAATGTTTCCTTTTATTTTCATGACTTCACTTTGTTCTGTGCAAAGACTGATCTACCTAGAATTGAACTGGAGGTCATAATTAAGATAAGGATCTCAACCAACTGAGATTAAAATTAAGTAAGAAAAATTAAAATTTGCAGGTAAAAGCTGAAAAAATTCTTTAAGATTAATAAACTTTTTTCCAAAAATGATATTTTAAATGTAGGTTTCTTTAAACACTCTCACTTGATGCCAACTCCAGCTTTATCCTCTTTTAAGGTCTTTCACTTTTTTCAGCTTTAATTAAAACTGAGGGTAAATTTTAAAAAACTGAATGTAATAGACACTTCTTGAGAAATATCGATGTCTGCTCCTAACTTAAATATATAAATGTAAATTTATTTTATTTTTACTTATTTCAAGATGGAGTCTTTCTCCATCACCCAGGCTGCAGTGCAGTGGCACCATAGTAGCTCACTGCAGCCTTCAACTCCGGGGCACAAGCGATCCTCCTGCCTCAGCCTCCTGAGCAGCTGACACTGCAGGCACATGCCACCACTCACTAACTGAAATTCAAATGGCACAGTTTGATCTTGAATAGCTAAATGGTATCCTAATGCCACTTATTTAAAAAAAAAAAAAAGCTGGGAAAAATGTAAATTCAAATGGCAATAGTTTGATCCCAGTAAATGTAAATTCAAATGCATAGTGTTATTCTAAATAGATAAGAATATTCCCATCATCCGTTGTTAAGTAATTTATATTTCCCCCACTGACTTGAAATGCCACCTGTATTATATAAGTTCTCATTGTTCTTGGTTTATTTCTACATTCTCCGTGATTTTTCCTTAATCAGTCAATGACAGATGCTTTTCCAGTTTCATCACATCATACTTTTAACTTTGAAAGGGACTAACCATCATTTTTCATATTTTATTGTGAAAATTAGCATAGATACAGAAAAATGTGCATAAGATATGTAAGAACATTTAAACAAATAGTTATAAAGTTGAACACCTGGGTAAATACCACCCAGGTCAAGAAACAGAACTAAAATTTATTATTTTTAAAGTTGTCTCCCACAGACTTCCTACTTAAAATAAGAGTTACCATCTAGTCCTGATTGTTAGGCAACACTGCTTTCAATCATTTAGTAGAAATTCGGATGTAAATTGATAATGGAATTACCACAGCTCCAGCAAGTACAAAGTACTTGGTTAATTCTGTCATTTTTATAAATAAATGGTTTAAACTTCCTTATTATTCCTTATCATACAAATAAAATACAATAATTGTTTCTTATTATACAAAAAAATTTTTCTAAGTAAATCCATCATGTAAAAAAGAACATTTAAACTTGCAAAGAAACCCTTTCCAGGTGTTCAGAAGCATTCGTTTATTTATAAATGGTGTAGGTCTGTACAAAAGGGCAGCCACTAGCAGCCACAGGTGGCTATTTAAACTTAAATTTAAGTTAATTAAAATTAAGCACTCGGTCTGTCAGTCGCGCTAGCCACATTTCAAATGCTCAAGGGCACAGGTAGCTAGTGGCTGCCATACTGGACCGTGCGGATAGAGAGCGTTTCCGCCACACAGAAAGCTCCCTCGGACAGCGCTGGTTTAGACCCTCCTTGGCTTCCACAAACCATTTAGGGTGTCTCAAAGTACACGAATTTGAGATGTCTTTAAAACATACAAAATATACACAGTTAAATATAGCAAAGAGAAATCACGAATTATGAGAGAGAAAAAAGAAATGTCCTAGGAATGGGTAATCTTACATAATGGAGCACTAAATCTTGTTCTAATCACTTAATACACATGAATCTTTGAATGAGTTTTGAATGCTGTTGGGCTGGCATTCAGTTACAGAAGGCGACGGGAAGAGATGCCTTCTGGCACAGTCTTCTGGCCCACAGTTCTGCCCTCAGTCCTGAGTTGCTGGCTTGCTGGAGACATCACATCCCTGTAGACCACCTGAAGGCCTGACCGCCTCCCTGGTCCCGGATCACCCCAGCTCCAGCAACCTTCCCCTCCGCTGCACTCCCTACCCACCTCTGGGTCACACGCACAGCCTGGGGATTCCTGTGAAGCATGAAATGGCCAATGTCTCCTATCTCTGACCCTATGCCCGTCTTGTCAGCTCTGTGCCCCCTTGCTTCCACGGCACCCAGTCTGTAAACCTGCGGGGACAGCCCTTCGGTTCTCCGCCACTCTCTCGTCTCCTGACTGCAGCCCGGACTCCAGGCACCGTGTCACCCAATCTCAAAACATTTTTCAAATTCAAAAGAGTACTGTGGTCTGATAATTTCAGAGCACTTTTCACAAACATCTTTAGGGTCCAAAATGTGTAATTTAGCAACTTGAAACAAATACCCTACTTTGAGGAGGTTTTTGCTCTGCCTTTTATCTTTTTGTTTTTGTTTTCTCGTGCACTGTAAGTTTTTCTTCGTTGAGCATAAGGTTTGCATTGTGGGGAGGGGGGTTGTGTGTGTCCCACCAGATAAAGCACTATGTTAACCTTACTGAAAACTTTGAGTATGTCATTTCTAGGGCAACTGTTTGGAAAAATGTAACTACCATAAACTGAGCTTTCCTGCCCGCTGCAGAAGCATCACATTCAAGCATGCTGAAAACTTAGAAAGTCAGCTTTAGAGGCGAAGATATAAACCACAAGAGGATAACATATAATTTTACTACATAGTGAATATTGTATTTCCAAATAAGTAAAATGCCAAAAGTGGGAAAGAATGAGAGTTGGGAAAAAAATCCAAATTTCATTAAAATAGCAGTTGCAAACAAAGCTGAATTAACTTTGACAGTCATACTTGCACGGAAACATCTGTTTTTACATGTGTGTCAAGATACTCAAACATCTAAAACTGAAATATGAATGATCCATTGTTTAATCTGCAAAAGGCCAAGCTCATGCAAATGAAAATACACTATGGAAAAAAAAAGCACAAAAAGAAACCTTCAAATAAAAACTCAAACTTACACACAGAGAATCGCCAAAGATAGAGGAGAGAACAAAAATTCCGAGGAAGAAAGCAGCCAGATGAGAAAAGGCCATTCAGTGGGTCAATTGCCCAAAAACAGAAACAGGAAGGAAAGAAGGATCAGTTCAACAGAGGAGTCGGCAGGGAGCCCTGGGCCCAAACAGGACTTCACCGTCCATGATCTCTCTGGGTTTCCTACCGGAGCCACTTCCCATTAAAGGTTCAGTGAGATGCAAAGCAAGTCCACAGCCCTCTTTCCAGGCCCGCGACCCTGCATGAAATTCGCTTGCTCTAGGAAATTTCTGGGGCTGCCACGTCAAGGAGGCATAACAAAATCTAGGAGTCGCTTAAAACAAACAAGCAAACAACAAAAAAACCCTAGGCAGACAGGCTAAAAAGAAGTTACAAAAAGAGATGGAATTCCTTTTAGCATTATCTTCCTGGTCTAAAAGCAACGATCACTTCATCATCACCGTTATGATGAGGTGCAAAGAATACATATTTCAGCCCCATTTACTGCACGATCTAGGCTAGCCGAAAATGAAAAAGCAATTACGTCGACAATGAAAGCCAGAGACGGTCCCGGCTCCCCCGTGTCCCACACTACCTTACATACCCTGTTGGGGGAAAAGATGATCATCAATGCCACTCCCTTCAGAGCAGTTCACCCAGACATGTCCCACACCGCTGCTGGACAGCCGGAAACACGTGATGGGAGACCAGGCAGGAGGAGAGCTGAAGTCCCCACTGCAGGCGGCATCATTATCGGCTTGGAAAACTACTTCCAGGGGAGACCCCGGCAAAACAAGCCAACACCTCGGAAGCACGGGGTCTGGGTCCCAGCGGCTTCCCACCGCCACGGTCACTGCCGTTTGCCATTTTTGCAGCGTGATCTCGTCGCTGACCGGGTCAAGAGTAAGGTCCGTCTTACGCACGGGTGTGTCCCTCTGCCTCTCCGCGCCCTCTGTTCTCGGGCTGATCTGTCACATAACATCCTCCCATGCCCTTCCTCAGAAATGTTTGCGGCCAGCTAAGTACAGTCTCTATGTCCTGCATTCAAGGCCCTCTGCAAATTGCCTACGCTTACCGTGTCCCTCTCTGGACACGTGTCCCTTCTCTGTTCCTTTACACACGCCCTGTAATCCTGCTCGAGAGGAACGCCTGCTCTTTCCCAAACACGCTCTGCACTTCCCTCCTTGGTGACGCTGTCCTCCTGCGCTGGCCATGTGTGAATTCACTGCCCTTTGAATCTCCTTCCACTTTCCTTCTTTCAGCTTGCAGCCCCTCCCCCAATTCTAAGAACATCACCATCCCAATATGAAGGACACCATGCCTCCCTCCAGGATTTCTGGAACCTTCTGGTACTTCACGCCCCACTTTCCACCATCCTGAGGACAAGGGCAGGCACCAGCTTTCATACTCGCATACCTCAGGCAGCTAATGTAGCATCTTGCAAATACTAGGTACTTAATAAATATTTATTTAAATACTTACGGTTGAACTGGATTGAATTGTAAAGTAGGATTTATGTGGTTTAAGCTTCGGGTACCCTGAAGCTGGTCTCATAGAATCACAGAATGCTCATGCCAGGGAGAATGTAAAGACAGCCTAGCTGACCCTCCTCATTGTACAGGAGGAGGCCTAGGGAGATGATCGACTTGCCCAAGGACACACAATCAGAAACAAAAACTTGAGACTGAGAACGAGTTCCCTAGAACTTAATTCTGACAATCCTATTGCATATTAGGGCACAAAACTGATATGTTAGTTTTAGAATATCTATTGAGGAATTGTCTGATTTCTCAGCAATGTATGGAAAGGCTACCTGGTCTCACCTACTGTACTAAATGTCCAAGGGACAGGGACCACTGAGAGCCCTGGATATCTCCTGCCTTACAAATATAAATTCAAATAGTTATTATTGTCCTTAGAAAGCAGAAAGTAGACTGTCACTCCCCCAAGATCCCACATGGAAAGGCTGCATGGGACCAAACAGATCCTCACTCCCAAATTGTTTCTCAGTGTTTTTAGTTAATCGTATTTCCTCTGTACATGCAAATTTCATTTTTATTCCTCCATTTGTTCTCCTCTGTGCCTTCTGAAATAGAAGTCTTAGTTTTAAATCAATGCCTACATTGCTATCCGCTTTCGCTTTCATGAGAACTGCTCTGATACTGGTCCTGCTTACAGCTGCATACTCTCTAGCTGCTGTCTTTGATGTGGATGATAAATAGCACTCAGATGTCTAACATTATGGGTTTATGATGGGTCATTTCAATTTAGGAGACATACACTATCCTCCCAGCTTTCAAAAGAAGGAAGAGGGGAGGACATACAAGTGATTTCAACTCCCCCTCTGGCCCTTTCTCCCTCACCCGCTTCCTTTTTAACCTTTTCAAACTTACTATCTTCTAACATCATAAAGAAAAGAAAAGCATGCTGCTTAAAATGTACCCTAGATTAGACATCTGTAAATCAACCTCTGTTATATATAATTCTTCACTGCTTCTAGCTTTTGTTTCATTTTAACTTCTTCAACAGACATGAGTGCTTTTTGACACACCACAGGGGCTGCTACATAAGCAGCATTACTTAACAGGACGTAGTTTGGTGTACGTACATTATTTTAGGAGGCAAGACCTCATGCAATACAAATCACCTTCATAAAGCTGGCATTTTATTCTTTGTGCAACCCTTCTTGTTCAAATATCCAACCGTATCCCAAGCACGGAACATCACACAGAGTGCTGGAACTCCAGCCAAGCCTGGGTGGAGAGGGGTAGGTCCGAGACAGTCTCAGTCATATTTTAGATTTTCATTTCTTCCATTGGCATGTGTCCTAAATGCTATTTAATACTAGTTAGAGCCAAGTTCCTTTGTTTCTTGGAAGGTATCTAATGTGTACCCAACATAGAATTCATTCCTTATCAGAGGCAAAATAAGAGTTTGGAGGAAGTAAGAACAATTCTCTCCATGGATTCAAAAGCAAACAGCCCTGGACTCATCACTGGAGTGTGAGTTCTCCCACCTAAAGGTTTTCTGCTGCTCTGCCCTCAAGCAGGGAATGCAGAAGTGGGGAGACGTCTACAGGATTTTATAGGAAATAGAAGAAGGCTGAAGATAGCCAAAGATAAAGAAATAGGAAACAACAGATTCCTTTACCAACTGGATCTATGCTTCTCAAAGAACATTTTTTAGGTGCAGAAGTCTAAATATTTTAGATGCAAATTGATACATATTGTCTGCTTTCTTTTGCCCAGAAAATATGTCTCTATTAGTCAGGATTCTCCAGAGAAACAGAAACCAGTAGGAGGTAGGTAGGTAGATAAACAGATGGATGGATGGATAGATAGATTGATTGATTTTAAGGAATTGGCTGATACGATTATAGGGGCTGGCAAGTCTGAAATGTGCATGGCAGGCCAGCAGGCTTAGAGACCCTGAAAGAGTTGATGTTGCAGCTTGAATCTGAAGGCCATCTGGAGGCAGAATTCCTTTTTCTTCAGCACACGTCAGTCTTTTCCCTTAAGGCCTTCAATTGATTAGACAAGACCCACCCACATTATGAACAGTAATCTGCTTTACTCAAAGTCTACTGATTTAAATGTTAATCTCATCTAAAAAATACCTTCACGACAACATCTAGAGCAGTATTTGACCAAATACCTGGGTACTGTGGCCTAGCCAAGTTGACCCATAAAATTAAACCATCACAATATGATATGCTCAATCTGAGGTCCTTTATAAAAAAACTAAAACAGAATTATCTTTTGTGTAATCGCTTATAGATTCAAAATACTTTAAATAATCATTTTGACCATTGACCTTTAAAATATTATGGCATGAAAATATACAACTGGAACCTCTTGGATATTGGAAAAAATAGGCCCGTTTTCAAAAGTTTATGTCCTTTGCCTGGAATTTGTAATACAACAATTGTGACAGTTACTGTAATAAATGGCTCCATTTCACCTGCTTAATCCATTATATTCTTGAAAAGTGTAAGCCACGTGGTTCTCTTTCAGGTACGCCTAATCAGTGTTTGTAACACCATGTCTACAAGGAAATACACTCTAAACCGTAAACCAAAACACCAGTGATATCCGGCCTGTGCCAGCCTCCTCATAAACTAGTTGTGACTAGAGACTCAAGATGAACAGAAATGGGAAGAGGGATTTACGCTCCTGGTTGCCTATAATTTATTTGCTCTGTACATTTGCATAATCATCAAAAGCAATCATTCCACATTTTTATTAGCTGATACTCTCGAACCTGAATGATCCTGGTACCTAGGCATGCATCCCAGGGTGCAAAGGAAAAGGGTCCTAGAGAGAAAACCTTCAACTATACCTCTTTCCATACAAAGGCTGTTTATTAAGCCAGGACCAGCCCATCTAGATAAAAGTAGAAGAGAAATTTAAAATGTTAGAATAGAAGCATCAGTTGTGATGTGAAAATCAGAGTTCATTCTTTTGTCTTTGAATACCACTTTTTTTTTTTTTTTTTTTTGAGACAGGGTCTTGTTCTGTTTTCCAGGCTAGAGTACAGTGACATCATGGTAGCTCACTATAACTTCAAACTCCTGGGCTCAAGTGACCCACATTCCTCAGCTTCCAGAATAACTGAGATTATAGGTGTGCACCACCACACCTGGATAATTTTTGTATTTTTTGTAGAGATGGGGTCTCACTAGTGCCCAGGCTGGTCTCAAACTCCTGGGCTCAAATGATCATCTCGCCTCGGCCTCCTGGAGTGTGAGGATTATAGGCGTGAGTCACCGCACCCACCCCTTGTCTTTGAGTATCTAAAAGCATAGAAATAAGAATAGAAGACCTAAATCCTATAACAGAAAAGGAAGTCTACACATCCCAACTATGCACGAACACAGTTAACCTATTACTGGGATTGAGCCATAAATAAAAGCTTCCAAGCTGATAAGGGCAGCAGACACAATGCCATGTATTTACCAAATCTCATTTTATTTTCCTTTTCCAGGCCCACAATTCCAGCCTCCTAGCAGTTAGGGATGGGTGACTGGGTGCTCCTCACCGGGAGCTGTCAGAAGATATAGAAAAGGTAACCCACTTCCCCCTGCGGCAGGATTGTCCGCAATCTGAAATCGCCCTTTCTTGGCCACCTCAGGGACCACATATTGAAGGTTGTGGTGTCACGAGATACAGGGACCCTGG
Organism: Indri indri; assembly: GCA_004363605.1. NCBI lineage: Eukaryota > Metazoa > Chordata > Mammalia > Primates > Indriidae > Indri > Indri indri. The sequence continues at coordinate 10,292 of RJWJ010011786.1, read as the reverse complement.
ATCCCCCAGACGCTGCTTGGTAAAGGGCCACCAAAGAAAAACATCTGACCGGCATGCCATGAGGAAGAAAAACCCTTTGTGGAGTGAAGCCACCGAAATCCACAGTTTATTTATTAGACAACATAACCTATCCTGTCCCCATGGAATGTATTACCTAATTCTTATCCAATCATAGGAAACGAATTTTTTTAAAGAGAGTACTGTAGTCTAAAGATTTGTCATGTGGGATGTTCTTCAGAAAACAGCAAATAGCACAGTGGATCCGTGAACTGTCCGCAGCAGCGCCGCGGCACGGACGGAAGCTCCTGCATTCCGCTGTGCCTTGCATTCGCCAGCCCCTAGCACTGCGCTCAGTTCCCTCCATGGCCCAGCCGGTGCCTCCCTCTCCAGCCTCAGCGTCCTCTCCCTGCCTCTCATTTAATTTGGAGAAATGCCGAGCCGCCTGCAGTTCCCTACGTGAACCCCACCTCCCACGCTCTGCTCGCTTTGTTCCTCCTACCTGGACCTCTTTTCCTCAGCCGTCTTTACCTGGGCCGTCTGTCCAGGTCCGACCAGAGAAGTTGAACCATCACACGGGATCTCGAACAAAGGACTGACTACAGGACTCGACCCCCTGCGCCCGCGGGACTGGCGAAACAGTCCGCGCATGCGTGTTGTTCGTGGGTCCGGCACCGGCCGCAGGTGAGCGGGCAGGCAGGTGGGGAGGAAAGGCAGCCCTGGAGAGAGAGGCCCGGCAAAGGACATCGCGCCTGGAAGCCGGGAGCCTGGAAGGGTGAAGTGGAGCCCGTGTTGGTCCCTCACACCTCTAACTCGGGCAGGCTGCCGGGGAAGTTGGCAGCTTTCGTCACTGAGCTAAACACACACCTGGCCTGGGAGTCCGAGACGCCGGAGGAGGAGGTCCAGTGGGAGCTGCAGGAGCTGCCTCACGCCAGCAAGGAAGGTCAGAGGTCAGAGGTCTGCGACGACAAGCGTGAGCTACCGTGGCACTGGCCCCACGTTGACACAAAGAGCGCCAACACCGCTGCTGCTTCTCCTCCACCTTCCGGACCCCACAGGCTTCTCTCTGTGGTCAGTGGGAGCCCAGAACCGTACGGGGAAGGGAATCCCGGGAAATGTAGTTCCAGCTTATTCAGCGGACAAGTCCACTGTCACCCCCCTGGCTAGCTTCTACTGATCTTTCAAGACTCACCTAAGATAACACCTTCCCCTGACGTTATCTTCAGCTCCCGGACTATGCTCACCGTCCTTTCTCTGAGTTTAGCATTCTGCGCATACTGTTGTCACAGCATTTAACATCTAATATTTAAACTGCTTATTTGTGTGTATCTCTTTAGCTGCAATGTAAGGTCCCTGAGGGCAGGGGCCACGTTGTATTCATTTTTCTACCTCCAGCACAGTGTCTGGCACATAGCGGGTCTTTCGTAAATGTGGAGCAGAGCCTTTGGCATGCACGCCTTCAGTGATTTCCTGCTACTGCTCCCCCAAGGAGGATCATGTTTAGAAACCTAGGTGAAAACGGGCAGGAAAAATGCCCATATCCTCTCTCACGCCCAAGTCTGAACTCAGTTGTACCCTAGCGTGTACTTAGAACTGACCCAAGAGGGTCACAGTGGCAACAACCACCTTAATTGGGGCTGAGGATGGATGAGTTTGGGATAGAAACTGTCACTGAACATGTCTTAGGTGCCAGGCATTATTCTAAATACTTCACAGGCTTGGACTTATTTCGATTCTCACAAGAATTGTATCCGGTGGGCATCATTACCCACAAAGAGGACACAGAGCTGTTAAGTAACCTGCCCACAGCTGGTCCAAATCACAGCTGGCCTCCAAAACCGAAGCTTATTCTGCCGCACTGCGTTTCCTCCCCGCTTTGGGGACTGCAGGTGGCTGGAATGGCCCTGTGACTTAGAGGGTCCTTAAACTAGAAGCGAAGGAGGTGGCGCCATCAGCTGGTGCTCTGAAAAGGCGGGAGGTGCTCAAAACAATCCTCCCTGCGTGCCCCACCCTCCCCCAAAGCGTTGCTCTGCAGGGCGGGCGGGGCGGGGCTGGCTGTCCCAAACGCCACCTCGCTGGCTCGCGCCACACGCTGGGGCCGCCCCAGACTCGCCTTTAGCTCTTCGCCCCTCCCACGCCTTTCCGAACCCTGGCGGACCACCACGCTTTCACAGAGCCCTCCAGTAAAGTCGGTGGGTGGACCCCAAGCTGTGGTTTACCCGAGACCCCCACTGCTCAGCCCGGCCTGCTGTTCTTCCCGAGCTCTTCCACTGGCTCTATGATCTGTCACATTGATTGGCTTTGTGCGCGAGCGTGATCCCTGCGGGCAGGCCACGGAGGCAGAGTGCTGAGGTGGTCCTTGCACTCAGAGCAGCACCAGGCAAGTCCCCGTCATGCTACTTACCACGAGATCCCGGGCAAGCTGCCGCACATTTCCTAGGCGCATGTGCTCATCCCCAGACGAAGACAACACCCCCTCCTTGGGTGCTGGGAGGGTAAATGAAACAGGGGCCCGGAAAACACTTAGCACAGAGACCGGTGTGCCATGGCTGCTGTCATTGAGACTGTCGTGGCAGGGGCTGCTGAGAGCACCAGCCGCGTGGGACCAGGCGGAAAGGCGCCATCGCACAGCACAGAGGGAACTCGGAACGAGGCAGCTACAATAAAACCACTCCCGTTTCTCAAAGTGAAAAACAAACACCACTTCTCTTCTTGCTCAAACGTGATTCACCCATTCACTTGAACACTACAGTGTACCAGCCTGAGACCCGCCCTGAGGGCTGCGGTGGGGGTGGGGGTGGAGGATGGATATCTAAAGATATTAGAGACATATTTCCTGGCTTCAGGGAGCTTTCAATCCAACGTTCTTAAAAGGAAAGCATTCAGACTGTGTTAACAAGGGGTTAACAACAGCTCTGTCTGCCTTTCTGCCTTTGCAGCTCACCAGCAGTAAATTCTCATCTGAACTGCAATTGACCCTGTGCACACAATCATGTTATTCATATTCTTATAAACAGAGGGTACAGTATGTATAATTTCCTAGATTTCTGGGAGGGGATGTATCATAACTAAACTCCAACTTTTCCTTTGGAGAAACAGTCCCATTTGTTTCTGGTTAGCTTCAAAGCAAAAACTAATTTTTTCCTTTTATGTGTCAGTAACTCGAGTGAAATTTGTCACTTGTTTTTATGAAAAATTCTTTGCCATTGCTTTCATTGCTTGAAATAAAAAAAAAATTAAAAAAAAAAAAAACCACCCACAACAACTCACACTCCCTACACGGTACAAGGCATAATGACAGAATGGTGGTGTCATTTCTAGTCATGGAAACTAACAAGAGTCCCCCGGAATGGCCTAAAACTCATCCATCCGACAAGAATCTATTTTCAAGTACCTACTATGGGAGCAAGACCACTGTTGACATCTTGTTCCAATTTAAGCAAGGTTGAGCTGTGGGCCAGCTCCTTCAAATCATAACCAGCTCAGAAATTACCTCCTACCAAAAAACCACAAGGGTTAGACTCTGTAAGAATGAGTCCCAGAAAAGTTGGAACTCTCAAATCCAAGCATATTTCTGAAGCAATCCAGTCAAGAACAGCGTTTTCATTTTCTTTCGTCGGGGGATTTCTTGTTTGTCCTGGGATGGAGTTTAAGGGCGGCTGAGGATGATAAAGACCACCTTTCTTCTGCCTCAGAAAGAACTAACAACTCCTTCACCGCTTCACCTTGAGCCAGAGCTATTTAGGAAACGCTCGGCCTATTTTTACCTTTCTATAGACGTATTTAATAGAGATACCATTTCATTAGCAAATTACCAAAAATACGAGCTGTCACACTCTCAAAAGTGACTCATAGCAAACAGGACGTGTCTCTAGAGGCACAGTTCCCCCAGGGGACAACCTCCTCTGGGTTGCATTTTCTAACCCAGGGCTATAATGCACCTATAGGACCAAGAGAATTGTAACACTTTAGGGAGGTTCCCTGTCTATGTCCTGAGCCCCAAAGTTTATTGTAGGCGATGTGGCTTTGAACTCTGTTTGTCTGACCTCTTTAAGTTCAAGTGGCCAATGAGCAAAGAAATAGGAGTGGCCCTGAGATGATTCAAACATGTTGGGTACACCCAGGAGGAGTGAGGAGCAGTTAGTTCACATGTAGGACCCAGGAGTGTAATGCATGTGTCACTGTGGGGGTGACATAAAGGACAGGGGTGAGAGGGAGGGTGCTCAGGGCAGTATCAGCAGTGGCCACCTTGATGAGGGGCCTACTGTGGCTCTTGCAGTGGAGACGGGCGATTCATTGTAGGGACCCATCTGGCTCTACAGTCCCCCTGGAGATGGTCACTAGTATGATGGGGCTGAATTGTGTCCCCCAAAATTTATATGTTGAAATCCTAACCCCTAGCACCACAGAATGTGACTGTATTTGGAGATAGAGCCTTTAAAGAGGTGATCGAATTAAGGTAAGGCTGTTCGGGTAGGACCTAATCCAACGTGACTAATGTCTAAGAGGAGATGCGGACATAGACACACATGGATGGAGGACAGTGTGAAGACACAGGGAGAAGATAAGCCAGAGAGAGACCTCCGGGGAAATCAACCCGAAACCCCTTAATCTCAGACTTCCAGCCTCCGGCACCGTGAGGAAATGAATTCCTGCTGTTTAAGGCCCCCAGTCTGTGGCCCTAGCAAACTAATACAACCAGCTACTAGGAGTTTGTAAAGCCAAATTCTTCTGGAATTGCTGCCAAACTTCAGATATTTTCAAAATTTTCTATATTAAGCAAACTGAGAAAAGCCTTCCTTTGGGATTTTAAAGTTAGGAAAAATGATAGCATTTGAGAAGCTTTTAGGACCACAGTCACCAATTTTATATTTCTATTTTTGTCACCTTTCTCCTTGTGAAACGCTGGGCCTCCGTGGGCCTGGACTTCCTCTCCGGGCAGGCCCTTTGGAGTCCTGGTCACCTGCTTCACCTTCCTACCACAGCCCTGAATGTGCCCACGGGTCACCAACAGCACCTCTGGGCCACTTGTAAATGTTCACAGTATTTGATAAAGTTATTACCCCTTACTTTTTCCCCTAATTTCTCTAACAGAAGATGTACTTGCTTTCCGTGAAATATTTACACACCATAAAAACATATGCAATGAAAAGTGAAGCCCTGTCTCTATCCCCCAGCCTCAGCCTCCCTAGAACAGTGGCTGTCAACCAGAGGCGATTTTGCCCCTGGGGGGGACATTTGGCAATGTCTGGAGACACTGTTGGTTGCTACAACTGGGTAGGGTGGGGCATGTCACTGGCATCTAGTGGGTGGAGGCCAGGGAAGCTGCTAAACATCCTACAGTGCACAGGGCGGCCCCCACCACAAAGAGTGATCTGGCCCCAAATGCTAATCATGCTGAGGCCAAAAAACCCTGCCTCGGCAGTGACGTAAAAACATGCCCTTTGCTTGCCATCCATGATCCTACACCATTGTTTCCTTCCTTCTCTGTCTTCTGCTGCTGGCACATTTATTCATGCAAGAAAATATTTATTGAGCATTTACTATGTGCCAGGGGCTATGCTAGGTATTGGGAACACAGTGATGAGGAAAAAACCAAAAACCAGATGTGGTTCCTGTCTTCACGGAGCTTCGAGCCCAGAGTAAGAGACTGACCAGTCCACACGTGAACATGTGAAAGTGTACTATGTAAAAACAGGTAGAAAAGAGCAGTGTTTCATGAGAAAATAGCAAAAAAGACCTAATTTAAGTTGGAGGAGTCAGGGTAGGCCCCTCTGGGGAGGCAACATCTGAGATGTGACTTGAAGGATGAAGAAGTGGGAGACAAAGAAGTAAAGAGGGAGAACATTCTAGCACATCCAAAGGTCCCGGGACAGGAGCTTGCAGAAAAAGGCCATTGTGGATGGAACCTAGTGAGTAAGGGGTAAGAGATCCAGGAAACCAGGTCAGACATGCTCAAAATTTTGAATTTTAACCTAAGTATGAGGGATACTCGCATAACCAATGTGGAGTGAGCAGGACTCATAAAACAGCTTTTTTTTTTTGGTCTATGGGTTTAGTTCTTCCCTGCTCCCTTGGATGAAATCTGGGACAGGTCTCATGAGTGTTCTTGTCACTCCCAGGTACTAAACTGTCCTCTGATCACTTTAAATCACATAGCAGACTCATTTTGGTAATTAACATGTCCCACACCATAAAAAACTCCAAACTTCACTGAAGCTGGATCTTTCCACCCCCAGCTCAGCTGGCCACTTGCACTGGGAACAGACATCCTGATGGTTGGTCACCATTTCCCTGCTGTGTGTCCTCTTTCCCTCCCCTGCTCTATCAGGACGGGGCAGGGGGCAGGGAGAATGTAAGGGCGGGAATGGTCTTACTCATGAGTCCGGTTGAGAGCTGGCATAGGATCGGCCTGGGCGAGGCAGATGGAAAACTCCTTCTTTCCTTAGCTCTTCAGAGACCACCTCATCCCCGTCCTATGTCTGAACATTCCCACCCAAGCCGTCTTTGAGATAATTGCATGTTCTCCTCCAACTGGTCTCAGACCTCCTTCCTCAGCCCTTGGCGTGCCCCCAACTTCTCCCCAACAGACCTCCCCATCCCTCCAGGTGGGCTTTTTGCAAGGGGCATTAGTCCGCTAGGGCTGCTGGAACAGAGAACCACGCAGACCGGGCTTAAACAACAGAGATGTGTTGTCTCACAGTTCTGGATGCTGTAAGCCTGAAATCAAGGGTTGGTTTCTTCTGAGGTCTCCCTATGTTCTGGACTGAATTTTGCCCCCTCAAAATTCACATGCGGAGGCTCTAACCCCTAATGTGACTGCATTTGGAGAGAGGGCCTTTGGGGAAGTAATTAAGGTTCAATGAGGTCGTGTAGGTGGGTCCCTAATCCGATAGGACTGGTGTCCTTGTAAGAAGCAAGAGGACACCAGAGCTTTCTCTCTCCCCACACAGCACAGAGGAAAGGCCATGCATGTGAGGACACGGCGAGAAGGTGGTATCGACAGGCCAGGAGGAGACACCTCGCCAGAAAACAACCCTGCTGGCCCCTTGACCTTGGACTTCCAGCCTCCAGAACTGTGAGAAAATAAGTGTCTGTTGTTTAAGTCACGCAGTCAGTGGTATCCCGTTATGGCAGCATAAGCTGGCTAATGCACTTAGCGTGTAGACAGCCATCTTCTCCCACGTCCTAGCACATCTTTCTCCGTGCGTGCACATTTCTGTGTCCCACTCTCCTCTTCTTATAAGGACACCAGTCATATTGGATTAGGGCTCACCCCAATAACCTCATTTTATCTTAAAGATCCTATCTCCAAACACAGTCACATTCTGAAGTACTGGGGGTTACGGCTTCCACTTATGAATCTGGGGGAACACAATTCAGCCCATAAGAGGCAGTGTCTAAGACAGCCCCGCAGGAGCTACCACCAGGTGAAGTGCACACCTGCTCCGTGCCACTCTTCGCCTGTGGAGTCCAGACCTTCCACAACCATGGTCCCACACCCTGTGGAATTTTTTGGCACGAATCAAACATCAGTCCACCATGTCCCTTAAGCTCCAGGAATTCAATGTCCAGCTCCTTGAGGGACCTCGTTAAAGCCTCCTTTCCTTGGGCTGGAAGTGAGGGGAAGAGAGGAAGCACCTCCACCCCCTCCCCACGAGGTGGGAGTGGAAGCCACGGATCGCTAAGCACTCTCTCCAAACACCTTCTGTGATCTCAAACTTCCTGGACACCTCCTTCAACTCTTGGATAGATGTGTTTAAATGCATGGCCAAAGGTTGCAAAACTGACTTTTAGAAATCTCTTATGCATTCCTATGTAAGCAATCTTCCTTTGGTGTGTCAGAGCGGGTGGCGTCTGTTACCTTGAGGATTTAGCTGAATCTGAAACAGAAATAGTTGCACTTAACATCCTATTATACCTATAGTTGTTAGGATGTCTTCAGCCACAAGTGATAGAAAACCCTATCACTCACCGACTCAAATGATAAGGGACTTAATTTTTCACATAAAAGGTGCCAAGGAGGGCAACTCTGGGCCCATCAGGGCTTCAGCTCATTCTCGTGGCTTCACGTGCTGGCTTCATCCTCAGACTGGTAGTAAGATGACTACAGCAAGCACAGACGTCACATACAGACAGGACAGGAGCTACTGATCTTTGTCCTGAAGTCACCCCAGGGACATCTTCTCAGTCCCATTGGTGAGAATTGGGGTGTGTGTCCTCCCTTGCACCAGCCGCCTGCAAGGGGAGAGGGATGGCCATGATTTCTGGTCTTAACAGGATTTCTACCTCCCCACACGCTTCCCAAATGTGTCCGGAGTGGAGATGGGTCAGCTCTGCGGTCGCCACCACCACCCGAATGCAAACCCAGGGAGAGCAAGTGCCAGCTCACACAGGCCCAGTCGAGTAAACCAGAGCCACCCCGCATTCTCTGCGCCCCCACCTGCCTCCTCTCCTGGAGCCAAATGAGGGGAGAGGAGCAGGAGCGCCAAGCGGTGTTATTTTGAAGGTGTGCTGACTCCCATTCATTTAGAGAAGAGTCCAATAACCAAAGAACATTGACGCCAAGATGGGAATTTGGAGCTGGATCACTCGCTGCCCAGCTGCCAGTGGGGACCCCAGCACGGGGAGTGGTAGGAGAGCACAGATCACCCCAGTCCAAGATAGCAGCTGAATCAGTGAAACTCTCACGAGAGGCAAGCTCGGGCGGAGCCCCAGGGAAAGGGCACCCTGCAGCTGGTGTGACACGTCTGGTGTGTCCCCAACTCAGTCTTAAGCAGATGATTTTTCTAAGAAAATGTAAGTTGCCAAACCAACCCCAGAAGAGAAAAAAAGTGACAGACTAATTATAACAGAAGGAATTAAGACATTTGTCAAAGAGCCGACCACACCAGTGCACGTACACACAAACACACACTCACACATACACACCCTGAAAAAGCTCAGATGGCCTCACAGAGACCGAAATCTGTAAAGACTAAATAACCCCCAAATCTATTTTAAACGTTGCTGGAGCATGGACAAATAAGAAAACATCCCAATTCTTTTTTTATGAAATTTCCATATATTCAGATAAAATATTGTTTAAGATAATAGCAGAAGAAAACTCCAGACCAATCACACTTAGGAATATCAATACAAAAAGAATCAATATCAGGAAGTCTATTAATATGAGTCACACAATGCTATCTTGCTGCAAAACACAAGCAAATCAACTGAAAATTATAACAAACAACAAGAAAATGTCACATTATGTGGCCAGATACATACGAACAGAGACCAATCAGAAAAAAGATGGAAGAAAATTCTACTTTATAATACAGTCATGTACCACATAACCACATTTTGGTCAACAACAGACTGCGTATATAATGATAGTCCTGTAAGATTTTAATACCACATTTTTACTGTACCTTTTCTATGTTTATATACACAAATAACTTACCACTGTATTACAACTGCCTACAGTATTCAGTACAGTAACATGCTGTACAGGTTTGCAGCCTAGAAGCAATAGGTTACACCATATTGCCTAGGTGTGCAGTGATGTTCACACAGTGACAAAATCACCTAATGACACATTTCTCAGAACATATCCCAGTTGTTAAGCAATGCATGACTGTAATTAAACATGAAATATATAAGAAATCATTGCCTAACCCAAGTTCATAAAGGTTTACTCTTTTGTTTTTTTCTACAAGTTTTATAGTTTTTGGTCTGAAATAGAAATGCAAAAGACATACTTGTACATATATATGATATATAAAAGATATACATATATAAAAAATTTGTAAAGTAAGATTTGAATAGATGAGAAAAGATATACACTGTTTTGGGGCAAGAAGCCTCAATTTTATTAAATACCAATTTCCCCAAATTAATCTATAAATTTACTATAATTTCAACAAAAATACCAATCACATTTCTTTAAGTACGGTATGATCCTGAATTAGTTATGTTCTCTTTAATGTGCTGCTGGATTCCCTTTGCTAATATTTTAGAAGTTTTGCATTGATATTGTTCAAGAAATTTAGAAGAAATATTATAGTAACTGTAAGGACAACTGAATTAGATGGTTATTGCCAAGCTTAGCTGAGTTCTGGGAAAAAAAGATAATGGAAGGTGAAAATGACTAAAACTGGCAATTAAAAGCTGAGTGTGACCAGGACAATTAAAGGAGAGAAACAACAGCTTTTTCAACAAATGGTGCTGAAACAACTGGAAATCCACATGCACAAGAATGAAGGCGGACCCCTGCCCTACACCATATAAAAAAATTAACTCAAAGTGGATCA
>RJWJ010011785.1:0-43509 GCA_004363605.1 Indri indri | reverse complement strand
CTAAATGTATAATTTTATGTCTCTGAAATGGAGAAGAATGGTACATAATCTTTCAACAGTTACATTTGGAAGAAGGGTCTTTTCAACACATCATATGCTCCCAGAATGTCTACTGCCTTTCCAGTAGTTAACTCACTGGGAGCCTCCAGATTGTGTTAATGTGCTTGGCCAGACGGGACTTTATAAAACACTTGCATGGCATATCATACAGAAGACACACACCTGATTACTGAGCCAATCACTTTTTTAAAAGTTACCCGACCATCTGTTTTGCCTGCCTTCAATAAAAATGTAGTGAGTAGACAATGCTAATCTTGAAATATGGAAGATATTTTCACCCACTGGAAATTCTTAAAAATACTTAAAGTAAATTCCTTTAAAAAAATACCTTTCCAACTTTCAAGAAAGGAGATCTGGGTAAGGTGAGAGGTAATAGAAAAAATGTATTTTACTTTAGGTCATCACAACTTTCTATTTTGTAATGCTTTGAACGACCAATTATTTTTTGAGCAGGAATGGCGATTTATAGACTGTATTTCCTCTTTTAAAAATATGGAAGAAAAAGAAAAGGTGTGCATACAGATGACATCAGGGAGAAGAACCTTGTGGGTGGAAGTAATAAGTGAATTATAAGAGCTGTTTTCAGTACCCTTAAATGGGAGAAGCCGGAGTAGGAAGAAATAACGTTTTATATTCTTTCACTTGTTTTCCCAACCATCCTTAACTCCTCTTTCTCTTTCTTCACTAGAACTGTCCAGTCCTTACATTTTCCCTAGGTTCAAATTCCAACACACTTTATTTATTCCTTCTGAATGAACATAAATGAATTTAATTTTCATGGTTCGCTTTCCCCACAATTTATGCATGTTCTGATATCCTAATTCAGATTTTCATGTTATTCACTTTTCACATTAATTCTCAACTGACTGACCCTCTTCATCCGTAATTATTACCATGAAAGTTCTGAATGTCATTAAACTCTTCTTACCGACTGCATTAACTTTAAGGTAATTTGATTAATTCAGCAAACCACTGGTAGATGCAGATTTAACACCTTGAAGAATTTGTGCATTATCAGTATTTTGCGGCAACTGGATTTAAAAGATAAATGGAATCCTTGGGGACCAGATTTTTTTAAAAAGGCTGGTTGTTTCCCTGGAAGATTTGAAATAATTTTGGTAGGCTTTCAAAAGTGCATTGTGCATTCTAAATTGTTTCCCCCAGAATTACAAACTGAGCATTCCTCTGCATTCCCCTGCAGTCTTGGTTTAATAACTTTTCATTTCTGTGCGGTGTGTACATTGCCAGGGCTCAGCCAAAGGTTCTTCACTTGGGAAAACACAATGATTGGGAGCAAAAGTTATCAACTGATAAACTGTAGAACAGTATAGCCAGCCAAAATCCTCCCCATGCAAAGGTGTCTGTTCTCTTCAACACTTATCAGGGACAAAGCCGTGTTAGTGTGTCTTTTCAGTGCCTTATTCCACTTTCATCATCACCTCCACCATATTCAAATCAGGTGGCTGTGGATAAAAACAATGGCGGGGATGAGGGGGAACACTAAAGAGCCCTGTGCAGATCTTGACAAAAGTAATATTGACACTTGCTTATGGTAAATGTCAACATTTTCCTTTAGAGGATCAAAGAATTGGTTAAAGGTTTTCTTGGGCAGAATTCTCTTAGCCCTTGGCATTCCTACAGGCAAAGCGGCTCCTGTGGGAATCACCAGGTACCACAAAAAGTGTAACAGGCCCATGGCACAGGGGAGCTAGAGGCCATACAGGAGGAGGAGGAAAGGGAGGATTGGGAGTAGGGAGGAGGACAGAGGATGAAAGATGGGGAAAAGTGCCAATTATGGCAGAGGGACAGGAGGCTCAGGTGCCACAGAGGGACCGCAGTGTAATTGAATGGCCACCCTTCCTGTACGTGCAGGAGGCTTTAGTGTAAACTAAAACATATGTCAGCATGAAGCCAAAAAACCCTACAGAACACACCTATCTTGGTAAATCTACCAACATTTCTTAGTTAACTTAGATTAGTTGAGTTCACTGAACTACTGCGATGACTTCTATTTATTCTGTGAACCACTATGACCTGGGAGTTCTCTCCCTTAAGGACTACTACCTAGTGACTCTCTTATTTTGATGACTTCTCAGTTTTACTATTTCTTTGAAGTGGTCACATGAGTATTTTTTTCCTGAAGGAAATACATTCTTTTTAACTATTCAAGATTCCATACTAAGAACTCAGTGAGACTTTCTTCATTTGGTTAGTTGTCTACTTTTGTATATAACAACTGAAATCTACTCCTGAAGAATGGCTTACCAGTTCGTTTATGTTTAGATTATATCATAGTTCATTGCCTAGGGAATGGAATGAAAGCACGTTAAAACGTCTCTAATAAAGACTAAGTAAGTGATCTCTATTTTCTATTTTGCTGCTTGATTGAAGGAGGAACATGGATATTTGCAATGTTTTGGTTTGGACAAGCCTATTTTGACTGTATTTTACAACCTCATCTATCCAGATGCTCTCTGAAATGGCTCCAAAAGTGCCAGACCAGATACTCAATGATTTTAAGTTTTTACCTGCCTTTATTTTAAAAAATATACTAAACGCAAATATCCTCAGTAAAATATTAGCAAATTGATTCAAACAATATATTAAAAATACATTACAACTACATTGGGCTTATTACAGAAATGTAACATTGGCTTAACATTAAAAATCAATGTAATTCATCACATTAAATCATGAACAAGGAAATACTATATGAGAATCTCAACAGATGCAGAATAAGCGTTTGACAGAATTCAATACCCACTCATAACAAATACTAGTAAAATAGCAATAGAAGGGAACTTCTTCAACCCAGTAAAGAGTATCTAACATTATATTCAATGGTGAAATATTAAATACTTTCCCCCTATAATCAGGAACAAAGCAAGGGTGTCTACTCTCACCACTTATATTTGACATTGTTCTAGAGATCCTGATCAGTGCAATAATGTAAGAAAAATAAATAAAAGTCATGCAGACTGGAAAGAAAGAGAAAAACTGCTTCTATTTACAAATGGCATAATTGTTTCAGTAGAAAATATTAAAGAACTTAAAAATTAATTATTAGAATTAAGTGAATTTAGTAACTTGGCAAGATACACGGCCAATACACAAAAATCAATAGCACTTCTATATGTTAGCAACAAACAATTGGAAAATGAAATTCCATAATAATTTTGTTTATAATAGTGTCAAAAACACAAAATAAAAATTTTAAAGGGATTAAAATATGAATAAATTTTAAAAGATATACAAACTTCTCCATTAAAATCTACAAGATACTGTTGAAAGAAATTAAAGAACACTACACAAATGGGGAAATACAACAAGTCCTTGCATTGGAAGACTTAGGTATAGTTATCAATTTTTCTAAAATTGGTCATATATTCAATGCAATCATAATAATAAGCCCATCAAATCTTTCTTTGGTAAGAATGAACAAGCCAATTAAAAAATGTATATGGAAGTGTAAAGTATCTATACTACCCAAAGCCATCCGAAATAGAAGAAGAAAGTAAAAGACTTTAATACTTGACTTTAAAACCTATTATCAAGCTACATTAATCAAGGCATTGTGGTATTGGCATAAGAATAGACAAATACATCCATGAAACTGAATAGAGAGCCCAGATATTCACCCATACTTGTATAGTTATTTGCTTTTTTGACAGATGTGCCAAAATAATTCATTGGGAAAAGGAAGTCTTTTCAACTAATTGTGCTAGAACAACTGGATATCTATGTGGAAAAAATCACGCCATATACAAAAATTAATTTGAGGTGAGTCATAGACCCAAATATAAAAGACAAAACTATAAAGCTTCTACAAAAATACTTAGGAAAATATCTTCATAATCTGAGGGCAGGAAAGGTGTCTCACATGGGACACAGTAAATAAGCATAAAATAAAAAATTGATAAATTAGTTTTCATCAAAATTAAAAATGTTTGTTCATCAAAATACACCATTAAGAAAATAAAGAGGCTAGTCACGTAATGGGAAAACATATTTGCAAAACATATCTGATAAAAGCTTCTACCAAAAAGATATGGAGCAACTGGAACTCGCATACATTGCTTACGACTGTGTAAAATGGTTCAACCACTTTGGAAAACATTCTGGCAGTTTTCTACAAAACTAAACATACACTTGCCCTGTGATTCATTAATTCTATTCTTAGCTTCTTACCCTAGAGAAGTGAAACATCCACAAAAAGACTCATACAAGAATGTTCATAGCAACTTTATTTGTAATATCCATAAACTGGAAATAACCTAAATGTCCATCCACAGGAGAATGGATAAAAACCTAGGAACATTCATGCATTGAAATACTAGTCAACAATGAGAACTGTGATTCATACAACAACATGAATGGATCTCAAAAACATTATGCTGAGTAAAAGAAGCCTTATACAAAAGAGTAATATTCACTTTATATGAAGTTTTAGAGCAGGTAAAACTAATTTGTGGTGGAAAAAAATCAGAACAGTGGTTTCCTCTGAGGGCAGGGATGGGATCGACTGGGAAAAGCATGAGGAACTTTTTGTAGTGATAGGAATTTTCTATATCTTTATAGGTGTTTGAGTTACAGGAGTGCGTGCCTTTGTCAAAACTCGTTTAATGATATGTATAAGATTTGTACATCACACTATAATGAAATATTGAACTTTAGTTAATGATATGCATGCCAAAGTGCTTAGACATGAAGGTCACTGATGTCTGCAGCTCATTTTGAAATATACAAAAAAAAATATGGATTGATGGCTAGAAGGAAATATATATGATAAATCACAAACTTGTCAACAATTCTAGAATCCAGGTGGCAGGTACATGAGTGATTACTGAACAATTCTTTCAACTTTTCTTGTGTTTGAAAATTTTCATAATAAAATATTTGGGAAAAGAAAAAAATAACATGTACTTCAGTTGTCATCTGTGATAGACTGTACTCCTGGGCCTTCACAGTCACCAGCAATTTACATACATCAGCACTCCAGAGGGAACCTCACCAGTCAGCTGAAAGGAGTTCACTAAGCATGAAACATTCTCAGAACTTACTTTGACTAAAGATGAGTGAATACTTTAATTTCTATGATCTCCTGAGGGTCTTTGCCAATACACTGTTGAATATCTCACCTTTTTCAACTCAAGACAGAATATTTAAAGGTTGTATGTTTATAGCACAGTTAATAGTTAACAATTTGAGTAAGTATCTCCTTACGAAGAGCTGAATTTTGAATTTTTAACTCTTGCAATAACGTGCCATGGGGGACAAGCTCTAGTTCTAGGTTAGCTACATAGTCAGTTCCAGGAGCGTAGAAACTCTGTCTGAACTCACTACTCTGTTACATATTACCATAGTCCTTTGCATGTGGTAGGAGCTCAGTAAATATTTATTGTATGGAATGGCAGAGTAATATTATGGGTTGGGCACAGTTTTCTTACTAGAGCTCTAATCCCAGTTTGTGTCGTTTACCTCTAAATGAAGTAATTTAGATATCTGAAATACCAAGTAGGTATCAATAATAATGACAATAACAATGGCTAACGGTGACTCACTGGTCAACTTCTCTGGGCCTTTACAAAATGGGGTGACATAAGCAGTATGGTGTTCACCATAAGCTAAGATCAGGCAATATAGTTCAGTCCACTAGAACTTTCAAATATTTCTAAAATGCATTATTTAACATCCTTAAACACTTGGTCAGGTAATAAGGATGCTCCAAAAAACTGGTGGGCAGGGCTCTAAAATCAAATTAGGAGACTTAAAATATAATTCTTCTTTAATTTCAGAACGTGCTAAGTATGGTCTTAGACCGACAACTCTTGATACAACTGTGTTGTATCTCAGTTGACACTGACTTTATCTACTGTTCTGTCCGTCTATCAATTCTAACTCTTTTTAGGGCCACACCAAGAATGGAGAGTGAGAAGGACAAGGTGTAGAGTGGTCCCTACTGGTCAGGGGTGGGGGATACTATCAAGCATGAGCTATCATGCCCAGGGTGGGTGCCCAAGTGGGCAGGCTCCACCAGTGCTCAGGACAGGATACTCCGAGAGCTGAAGCAAAGTTAGGAGTACAAAATAGGAGCTCATGCTATAAAATGACTTGATATGACATGATACAATACAATACAGTATAATATCGAACGGTTTAAGGCTTTAAAACATTTTCAGATGCTTTATTTGATCTAAGGAACACTCTTTCCTGGCTGCCTCGGGGCCTAGAGCCCACAGGTAAGGGAGGAGGTACCCCTGGGTGAAAAGGGGAAGTATGGTTGTGCCAGCAGCTGAAGGTGGACTCTGTCTGTCCTGAATGGGAAATCCTAGTGTTCAAAGGCCTCATGAAGAGAGATGGAAAATGACAAGGATTATAACTGTAGCAGGATCGCAGCAGGGCAGCTCTGTAGGGGGGCTCACTGGAGTTACCCATGCCTAGAGGAAGCTGTTTCAGAACAAGTACATAATACTGTGAATCTTAAAACATAAATCACAGCGACTCCTCCTGAAACCTTGACTGTCTATAATTTTTTTTCTTGACACATAGGACACACATAACCAATATAAGTGACTTAGAAAAACACTTTAAATAATTGTCCTCTACTTCATTTCTTTACCTGGGATACCATTCTCCTTGACAGTCTATATATGCCACAATAAAACATGATAAACGGACAGAATTCCCATCTAGAATTTCTTTTTGTTCTTTTACAGAGAAACAGACCCAAATGTATTTTTCTCACTTCCCATGGTTGAGGGGAAAAGAGGCTGTATTACTGCAGAAATGCTTTAAGCATTATTAAAGCTGTCAGAATGCATCAGGAGCCTTGGGCCGGAATGGGCACAGAGATGGTTTTGTAGAAAATACAAGGTGATAATGAGAGTGACCACTCACAGAAACCACAGCTCAATATGCCTCACATTAGAGAGAATGAGCTCCACGTCCTGTTTAGCCACTAGCATTTATAGAAGACACAGTCTATGAAACCAGAGGAAAACTTCTAGTAAAACTGTGAATATCAGAGGAACCCTGGGGGAATATATCTATAGGTTTAAAAACCTTTACATGAAATAAACATTCTGTTCTGAGGAATTACACATGCACGACTGCGTGCACACACACACGCACATATATACATTTATATATGAACAAACTGTATATATTCATACTTATGTTTATGTACTGCTGAAATGGAATCCACTTAGCCCTCCTTCCCAAGCGTGAAACATTACCTGTTTTGAAACAGAAAGCATAATTCACTAGATCTTAAAAATTATCCCGATTTAAATCAAATCTTGAACAAGCTTTATAATAAAAGCTATATTTAAAGGTAAAATAGCAAAAATCAGGTTTACATTGGATTGAAACCTATTTGCTGACCCAAGAGGAAGTTCGCAGCTACTATGCCTGCATCCCACCTCCCTCCCATCCTCCCCACCCTGCCTTTCCTGCACCAGCCACAGAATTTCCCCCACTCCCTCCAGGGTGGCCTAGGGGAATATATCTATAGGTTATATCTATGGTCAGAATATATCTATGGGAATATATCTATGGTCAGAAAGACCCTTCAAGTACTTAAGAAAACTCCACCTACCTAGGCCATATAATTTTAGTTTCCCCTAGAAATACCTTCACAGAATTACAGTTTGATATCACGATCATTAGTATCTCTTCTACAGGCACTGAGATTATTGCCACCTTGGCTCTGCCATGTCAGTTTTCACTCTTACGTTCCATCTGCTGAAAATACATTGAAATCTCTCATCAATTGAAGCGGTCTCTTTAGTTTTTGGGGGAGGGTAGGTGGCGGTTGTACTATTTTATTCTTTCATTGCCATTTTATTGGGGTTTCAGAAGGGACTGCCATGTTTCACTGGCATCCAACCTAAGTTTTTAAAAAAACTATAGTTAATTTTGATTTGAATTGCAGCAGCTAGCCTTAGCCTAGGTGTTTTCATTTTTTAATTATTTTGCACCTGTTTTTTTAAAAAAAAATCCATATTATAATTATCCTAATGTACTTTATTTCATGAAATTTGAGAATTATAAGATTATAAAACATTATTCTATGAACCTAGGAAGAAATACTAAGATCTGTTGATAAAAGATGAATACTGATTTAAGAGAGGTAAAAATGAAAAGAAAACATGCATTCTTAGAACTGATAAGATCCGGTATCTGTCTTGTATATTTTGCTTCTCACATCCTCTCTGGAGGCAGGTGGAATGTTTATAATAAACGAGTGACTGAGCTTCCACATTGCACTGTGCTTCCTGCTTTGGTTGGTGAACTATCAACAAAACGGGCCGTCTGACTACATCTGTGGCACAGGTGGTGGTGTCCTGGCCACACAGGGGTCCACACTCCCTGACTGGTGATTGTCCGAGATATACATAGTGAAGAGCTTTCTCCTATGACCTCTGTATCTATACGTCCCACAGCAATTAGAGACTGCAAATGATATGCACTCAAAATGATTTGTGGATTTAATCTCCAAGTAACTTAAATGATAAACTCACAGAGGAAAGGCTGGCTGCAAACTGTTACTGGCTACTTTTTAAATAAGATGCCAAGTTAAAGCATTGATTAAGTTTAAGGTATGTTTTGAGACTGTTTAATGAGAGTAAATAAGGTACTATACATAAGGCCCGATCCAGAGTAGGTCTTCAGTAAACATTTCAGTAAACATTTTCTGAATAAACAAAATAAACTAGACCTTTCTAAAGTTATCATGAAACAGAAATTTCAAATGTCAAGTGGCACAGTTCAAATAGATAAAATATCTCAGTTCTGTCAGCTGATTCTGTGGTCTTGATATCCTCTCACAGAGCATTATAGTGCTACCTAGATGATGTCTTGCAAGATTAATCAACACGGCATGGAATTCAGGACCAAGTTCTAGTGCAGGCTGAACGCTAGCCAGCCTTGTGCCCCGGGCTGAGAGCTGCAGCTGTGGCTCCTCATCCATAAAAGAAAGGAACTGAACGAAGTGAGCTCCAAGCCTCCTTCCAGCTCTTAAGTTTGATTCCTTAACACTAACGTGATCCCACCTACGTGAAGTCATGACAGGCCCATCACTGAGCTGCCGCACAGTCCTGATCCCTCTCGTTTTGGATGCAGCTCCAAGGACAGATCTTCACCTCCTCCAAGGATGCCTATTCTCGTTAACACTCATGGGAAAGCCTTTTATTAAATACTCTGCCTTTGATAATCATATTTCCATGAAAATGGTTCTATCAAATAAAAAAACTAAGAGTAGTAATTTTAGGTGATTAAATGTGTAGGGGAGGAAAATTATGTTTTCCTTCTACCATCCTATGTTCTTGGCTGGGGACCCTAAAACAAGAGAGAGATTAACAAGAGAAAAAGCATACGAATTTATTTAATGTAAGTTTTATGTAACACGAGAGCCTTCATAAGGAAATGAAGACCTAAAGAAATAGTTAAACCTAAGCATTTTTATGCTAGGTTTGATGAAAAGTGGAGAATCATGGAAAACTATGATAGGACAAAAGGGTATGATCTCAGGGTGGTAACCTGGGGGGACTTAGCAGGGCCTGCTCATTCCGACTCCTCTCTGCATGCCTCTATCTTCAGAGATAAGGCTGCTCATTTCCTCTGGGAGTGAGGAAGGCACCTCTCACATGGCCTGCTTCATGGGAGAGTCGGAGGGTCCTCCCCGCACTTGCCGTTTCTCAGATTACTTCAGTTTAAAATATTTAACATGCCAAGGTGTCATATTTTGGGGTAGCATGCCCTGAACCCCATCAAATACTATTTAACTCATAACAAGGACTGAGTTTAAACCAGAACAACATAACTTGATTGGTGGTATTATATAACCACATCTCTGACCACTTCAGCTCTCCCTAACAGGGCCCTCCAGTAGTTTTCTGGTAGGGAAACTGGTAGTTTTTGATATGACAGCCCATTTTCCACTCTCTTAGGCACTTCCTAAAGATACATTCATATGGAAAATACCTCAATTGGCTATTACTAGTGTCCATCTGCTAAGAGTGGAGAGTAGACTTTCACTAATAGAACAATATTGTTTGGGAATAGAAGAATAAATTTCTCTGACACAGCCCAAAGGGAATAAAGACCTTTGGTTTTAATTTTGATAGTTTACCATCCATCCAACAGGAGCTTAATGACACGCTGGAATATACTAGCTTATAAGGCAGGAGGGACTAGATAATTCAATTTGCAGACATTGAACAGAAAGGAAATCCTTTGGAAAGGTTAAAATATTTGAGAGCATTGATAGAAAATAAATGACATGTGGTCTCATAATGAAACGCAGTGGCTAAAAGTGTAAGACTCTGTAAACACAAAGGTTAAAGTACACCTTAGGAGGAAATGATTATTTTCTGCACATACATCAAGATAACTCTAAGTAGAATATGAAGCTTTCAATGTCAAAAGGAGGTGAAAAACTTGGCATGAATTCAAAGAACGGCAGCAGCAAGTGATTAACAGAGGTGATTGAATTACGAGACAAGATTAAGGGAGTGCGTAGCCCAATGCCATAGAGGGGGGCTGGCAGGGACATGAAGGCAGTAGTTCCACTGTCCCTTGATATTTACATGATAGAGAAACTGAGGCACAGAGGGAGATTATAGAACTGATTTGAGAGCTTCAATCAGCAGTGTGCTGACAAGTAATTTCCAGGTTCTGCAGGTGTCCTCACCTGAGATAACCAGAGAAAATCTAGTCTGTATAAGCAGTTCTCTCACTAACCCATGATGGGATCTTGGAATCTTGAAATATTGTCATTGCTCTGTTTCTGGGCTGGAGGTGATACTAACTGTTCCTGGATAATTTTAGCCAAGCGCTTATGAATCTTGGTCCTGGATCATTTAAATCCCCAAGCATGAAATGAGTTTTCTAAAGCAGAAAGCTGACGGTGGCCCTGTCCCTTGATCCCTTGCTGCCCTGTCTGGTTTAGATGCCCCAAAGCACCCTGCCATCACAGTTGTCATCACGCGGAGCTGCGATGACGGGCCCAGCTCTGTCTCCTCGAGGGCACTCTTGGCATCTGGCTCACTTCATATCCCCGGCACCCACACTCAGCCTGGCATGTGCAAGGTGCTCATTGACATTTGCTGAAGGATAGAGCTGAGAGCGTTTTCAAAGAGATGTCTCAAGGAGGAGTTCAGCTAATTCACTGAAGGAAATATAGTCTAATAAATGTGTGGAGTTTCCAGATCCTGTGTTCCAAAGGACTGTGATGGGACCCTCATTCTTTTCTCTTATTTCCAGAGGCTTTTAATAGTGCGCAGTCCTGCGATGTGCCGCGATGGCTGATAAAACAGTTTCACTCTGACCTGAAGAAACCTCCTCCGCAGAGATGGCTATGCGTGATCCCGACCGAGGAGTAAACTACACAATCAGCAGAACTGGCGATTCTAGACTTCTCAAATATTCTCGGAAGGGACAACTGTTCAAGCCAAACAGTCTCAGGTGCTCTTTCTGTGATGGAATCTGATTCACTAAAGTAAAAAGTGGTTTTTTTTCCCGTCTCTGATGTACTATAAATTCTGTGGTGAAGCCAGATCATAGCTGAGGCAAAAATCCTGTGCTGCCGCCCCAGGTCAGCAGCCATCTAAAGACTGATGCCTGAATTTTAACTGCTAGAGTTCAAATACTTCCTTGGACATCAAATACTCTACTCTGGTATCAGTTAAAATATGGTTGGCATTAGAATAAAAAAGGTTTAAGCTCTTATTTTCCCATCACTGGGATTACAGATCACAGAATAAATTTAGATCCAGGAGTAGGGGACTCAGGAGAAGCCATGGAAAGAAGGGGAAAGGGCTGGAATAAAGAGATGAGAACAAGAGGCTAAAACATTAAACTCAACTGTTGGCCCTTCATGAATACACACACACACACACACACATCACTGACTGCTGAGAGCAGGTCTTTGAAAACATCACCATAAAAATAGGTGGGAGGTGGGTGAGGGATAAAAATGTACATTATTTGGTGATGGGCACACTGAAAGTCCTGACTTGAGCATGATGCCATTCATCCATGTAAACAAAAAACACTTGAACCCCCTAAATCTACTGAAATAAAAAATAAATTTAAAAAATAGGTCTAATTTGCCCATCAGGTTGAACCAAATTATCCTCCCGGGACATCCCTTTCAAAGAGGAGGGCAGAGCAATTGTATCTTTTCTTCTCCACCCAGCCCCAGCCCGCCCCATCACAGCTGGTCTGTTACCACCACCTACTGGGATGGGTTTGAAACTGGGACAAGCACCCTGGCCCTTTGCTGATTTGGGCCCAGCGTCGATATCACAGAAATCCCCAGGGGAGTATCTCCATCAATCCCTTCACTCCCTTTCTTCTCAATTGGAATCTCAGACACACTTCACAAGGGGCCACTGGGCACGATCTCAGGCAACTTCCTGACTCCTCTTCTTTCCCCCAAATTTATGCAGATTTAGCTCATCTCATTTGCATTCTCAAATTTCAGAGGATTCACTGAGTCCAGTCCAATACCTCGCCCCTGGCCATACCTTCTCCTGTAAACTGTGGATCCACATCTTCCCTGCCATTTCCACTGTCTCTCTGTCTCTTCCATCATGACCACGCTTCTGACTACTTTCTCTCCATTGGATCTGTTTCCCTCTCAGTATGATTGATCTTTCTTTTCCCTTCTTAGCCAAACTCTCAGATGCCCCTTTAATCTCTTGATTCCAAGCATCCGCGTAGATTCTGATCACAGCAATCTGGTTATCACCTGCCTCCCCTGCCCCGTACTAAAAATCCTTCTGCATTGGCTTGCAGAATCTAATGGACATGCTTTGATCCTTGAAATGCTGAACCCCTCTGCTGAACTTCAAACTGGTAATGATGTTTTTCTCCCTGAAACTCTTCTTCTTTGGCTTTCATGACTCCATGGTCTCCTGGTTCTGCTGACCTCTCTTTAACCATTCTTTTTCCAATTTTTTTTTGGATATTCTTCCTCTGCTTCCTCCTAAAATGTGAATTTTCCCCAGGGTTTTATTCTCACCTTAATCTTCTTATCATTCTATAAAATCTCCTTGGGTGATCTCATCCACTCAAATGTTTTAAACTAATACTTCCGTACGTTTCTAAATGTGTGCTGCACTTCTATGTTGGAATGGCCCAAAATGGAACCCACACAGTCAAAACCAAACTCATTATCCTTCCTAAACCAGTTTCCTTCCTTTAATGTCTGCTCCAGTTGGAGGCATCACCATCCACTCAGTCCTCAAGCTAGAAGCCTGCTTCTAATTTGACTCCTGCCTCTTTCTCATATACCCCAAGGCCAATTGATCATTAAGTCTTGCTTATTTTGATTCTTATGTAGCTCTAAAGTTTGTCTTCTCCCTGGTCTAGTTCAGGCCCTTATAGCCTTTTCATTAATTTATTTATGTTTAGATTATAGCCACAGCCTCCTCACTTATCTCCTTCCTTCCAGCTTTGCCCATCTCAACCCATTTCTTCATTCTTTGGTCAGACTGATCTTTCTAGCCCATAAGTCTGATATTACTCCCATGTTTAAAACTCTTCAGTGATTACCCAGCCACTCGCTTCCTCTTAACACTTTATGTTCCTTTATGTTCTTGCATCTAGGACTTTATTAATGCTATTCCTCCTGTCTGGATATTTTTCTCTGTAATCATTATTTAATGCTTACTTATTCTTTAAGATTAAGAGTAACTTCTTCCAGGAGACTTTCCCTGACATTCCCCATACTTCCACCTGCTTCCCTATATACCATCATCACGAGGGTTTGTGCTTCTTCTTGAGCACACTGTCTTTGATGACCTATTTAATATGTCTAGCTCTCGCATCTCTCTACTATGTCCCTCTCTTGTGGGCAAGACCAAGTCTTTATCTCCCTAGAATCGCAGTGCCTGGCTTCTGTTTGATTTTCAGTAAATGTAGTATTGAATGAATCCATCAATGAAATGCTAGATCCTTTTCGTGGAGTACAAGAAAGCCGAGGCCATGTGGATTCTGTCGATTTTGAAGTGCCTTATAAGGGTGAGAGATATCAGAAGGTAACTGAATACACAGGGGAGTGGAGCTAGAGCCCAAGACCCAAGGAAGGTAAGAAGAGAAACTGTGGGGAGAGATTCATTGCAGACAAGAATCCAATGAGAGACTGTAAGGGAAATTAACACATACATAATAATCCTCAGGAAGCAAAGGCAAACAAGACCGATGGCTTTTGGCATTTTGGCACTAAATACTCTCCTTTTAAAACTGTGGCCAGGATGTTGTTACAGCCATAACTTGTTTGTTTCTTGAAGGGACCTGGAGACCAAGGTATAAGACTGCTACTGCTGACTGAAGGGCTCTGGGGGTGGCATGGTCCATGAAACGGTGTAGGTCATGGTGTAGGCAAAAAAACCACGACTCTCTCAAACAGAACAGAGGATCAGTAGGTCTGCCCTGGGAGGAAGATCTATGTTCACTATGGTATTGCTATAGGCAAATCTATCCTTTGTTTAGATAGGAAGGCTGTCTGGAAGGCTAAGAGCTAATATTAATAGCAATGCCGAGCAGTGGCTTGGAGGAGTGTTGAGGGTACTGGAGTCCACCTATCAACAACCACCAGCAGGAGGGCAGCAGGCTCCCTCTTCATATTTAAAAAGTAAAGCCAAGAAGCCCATCATGGGGACTTTCTGGGCAGGTTACTGTTTCTGCTTTTTTTAAAAGAGATCTTGGGGCACTGCTGCTGTATTCTCACCCATTTCCCACACATTAAAAATAGGCCTATTTGCCAATAATATACAAAAATTGCACATAACACTTTTAGTGAATTTTACAGCCAGAATCATTTAGTTAGTCATACTCAGTTTCTATTATTATATTCTTCAAATAAAGTAATCTCTAAATTTCTTTTGAAGGTTGATTCTTTTCAAAGTAACTAGGGGGGAAAACGGTACAGTGGATAAAGCAATAATGTGAAAGCCAGGGGTCTTGATGTCTAGTTCTGGTGCAGAGATTAATTGGGTTAGGCTAAACTGAGGAAATTGGATTCCCTTTAAGACTCCTTCCAACTCTCAAATTTAAAAAAATTAGTAATTTGTAAAATATTCTTAACCTTTTTAAAAAGTCTTCTATTGCATGTATTCCGTTTCCATTTACTCAGAAACAAATGTACGCACATAAGTAAGTTATTACATCAATTAGACATTTATACGATCGAAGATTTACTTATTCATCAAAAGCAGTGATCATTTTCTAGTGAAACTCTCATGGATTATATTGTGGTTAAAACATACAGGGCGCCCTTTCTCATCCTTTCCCCAGGACCTGCATGCACAGAGTGTTCTGTTTTCCATCTGGCCTTCTACTACCACTCTTCTTTAACTCCAATTCTGCCTTTTCTTTCTCTAGAACAGTAACGTATACAAAATATTACCAGTGGCAAAACCCTAAAGGTGCAAAGGATTGGGGAAAAAATCTTAAGTAAGCAAATAAATAAATAATTTTTAAAAATAAGATTTATAATGTCAAAAAAAGATCCTTCATCATATATCATTTCAGAGTAGGTCATTAGGTTTCTATTTACCAAGAAAATTTATGATATATAGATGAATTTTGACAATACCTATGCTTTCCACCCTCAAATACTCATAGTATTTTTTCATTGTATTTTCTAGAATGCATCTCACTAGTTCCTCTCCCCTCCTCACATAGACGTCAATAGGATTAGGAACTCCAAAAGCTGCTATTTGCTTTGAGCAGTCTTTCATAGACTTAGCATTTGCAAAAACTCTTACTTTAAAAATGTAAAGTCCTTTAAGGAGCTTTCTGAATAAAAAGATGATAGCTATATTTTCAGTACAATTTTATGTTAAGTATGTTTTACTCTACTGTAATACTCTGAAAATGAATAATCCATTAATGGTACTACATGACTTTTATGTTCCTCATCCAGCATAGCTTGTTCCTGTCCTTGTCCTTCCCCTCCATGGAACTTAGTGCCTGACGGGGTGTGCATTCTGGTGGACTGACATGACATATTTCTTTTTAGTTAGAGCAGAAGCGGTGGTGTTCTTAGTAGACGATTAAACTGCCTCTCTTAGTTGGACTTTCTTTTGTTGACAATCATGGGTGGCAAATATAATCGAAAAACCTACTCAATATGACGCTTAGGTTATTGGGAAGTTCCATAGTATCTTAATTTTGCTGAGGTTTTTTTCATAGTTACCTATTTCTTGAATTCACTTGTATTGTTTGGACACAATCAAGAAATGTGATTTAGCAGTAAATATTTTTGAGTTGTCACACAATAATCTTTTATTCCAAATGTCAATCATTCCATTCTCTGCCCCTTCCAATTCATGCTCTTTTGTGGATGGATGTCATCTTCACTGATATCAAAATTAAAGTGGAATACTATTCCTTTTTAACAAAGAGAAAGGAAAGAGCTTAGATGGGGAATTCATAAAGGGAAGAGGAACATGTGATGTGCAGTTGTGCAAAGCAAAGCACCATGACCAGAATAAATGATGGTGTTGAGAGAGGAAGGGAATGTCTCTCACTAATCACCTTTTTATCAGTAAAGGCCACTGAGATGAGCTTGTTGAAGGAAGATCAAAATAGTAACAGGCTTCTCAGAGCCCTTATCCAGGCCCTGGCTGTTAGGAGGAAAGAATGACTAATCTACATAAGAATGTAGCTGGGAACAGGAGGGACAAAAAAAATTCCAAAGAGAGAAAACACTGAAATGGGAAAATGACCTCATACTAGTTGGTATTCATTTACATCTCAGTTTCCTAAATTCATCCATATGCCATTTAATAGCCAATCAGCACTTGCACATTATTTATTTAATACTTTAACTCATTTTTCTTCCCCAAATGAATTAAGGAAACTTCCTATATTTCTTTTAATGGAAAATGAATATCAATTACCATAAATATAAAGAGATTTTTAATGTAAAAGCAATGAAAATAAAACAATTCTATTTAATTCTGGCTAAATTTTGTGGTTGGTTAAAAGCAATGCCTGAATAGACCTGCTCTATTTAAAAGGGAACTGGTTAATGTTAGAGGTGTTCAAGACATACTAGCACCAATGTGAGACTTTATCTCTTAATTATCAAGATTGAAAAATAATTGAAGGAGAAATACCTTCCTTACTTATGATTCAGTGCTATTCAGTGTGGTCCCTAAAGTGCCTATTCAGTGGTAAAGTTCCAGACTTATGAAAACACTGATCTACTTTAATCCCCATATAAGATTAGCCCTTAAAAGCAGAGCACTATTAGGAAATATATGCTATTATGAGGTAGCTAATTAATAGAGTAGTATAGAACCTTTTTTTTTTTTTGCTCCTTTGCAAAATCATCTAGAACATATACAACACAGTGGACTGCATTTTTCAAAATGAAATAGAAGATGCAGTTCTATGAAATCGGGTTACATAAAAATTGTTGGATATTATTATGAATGTTCCTAGTGTTTAAAGAAAAGGAAATCTCCCCAAAAGGCCTGATTTTAGCACTCCCGATTAAGTCCACAAAGCGATAAAATTCTTCCTCTTCTCAACTAGAATATTAATTCTTTTGAACTAAAACAGACTTGATCATTCGCCTAACCTAAATTCACACTTCTCTCTTGCTCCAAGGCTACATTTCCAAAAGGCTGACCATAGATAAGCCTAAAATTATAGTTGTAGGTTATTTTTAAAACTTTTTTTATAACAAAATATAGATTCAAATCTGTGTGTAAAACACTTGAAAACCCCACCATTCTTCTTGATCTGGCAAACCTGTGTTTTCAAAACTCAGGCGGGTACATCTTTTAAAGGGAACAGAATAATTCACTTAAAATCTGCACTTTAGGACAGCCAGCCAGTCAGAAGACTACCCACTAAATGGCTCAGAGTGGTTATCTCCTGGGGGAGGGGGAAGGTTTTTATATTTTACACTTTCTAAAATAATAAAAAGTGAGTTTGTGTTTCATACATAAGTTTTAAAAAGATTTTTGCCAAAATAGGGTGAATTTAGATAGTCATAGGGATGTAAATATTCTGAACACCATGACTCTGTCCTCTGGATTCCTGCAAGAGTGGAGATGTTTAGCCTTGAGAAGATTTGGTTGTCTGCAAATACCTGCAAGGCTGCCAGGGCAAAAAAGGGAATGAAATGTATGTGATGCTTATTCTGAGGCAGAATTCAGGTTAGCTGGTGAATATAACAGGGAAGAAGGTTTTTATCTCCATCCAGAGTTTTTCCTATAATGTGAGCCACCCATCACTGGATTTGACTTCCTTCAAAGGAGTGAGCTCCTTTTCACTAATGCGCTCAAGAGAAGGCTTGGGAACCACCTGCAAGGGGCCTCGGGGATGAGACGCATGGACAGTGAGGAAGAAAAGGACGGAGAAAGGAGGTACTTTAAGGCTTCTTCCAAATAGAAGATTCTCTGATTTGTGCTGAAACACAGAACTCCATCTCATACCTCATCCTTTGCCATTGACTGAAGGTTGAAAAAACAGAGGAAAGAGTTTGGTCTAATGAAGGAATCATTTATGGTCTCTTGACTGGATGAAATGATGAATTTTTAAGTCTTTCATGGCCTTTTCATTATACAATCTAAAGTAGATACTTCAAGGCATCATGTAAAAAGGAGAAGTACAAATTACTAACATTATAAACCATTTAGGGTAAAGTTGCTGAAAGCGTTTGTAAGAGGTTTTTAACACTGAGGCAAGATGAATTTAAGCAAAGTGTGAAATATAATCAAATTAATATTTTAATTCAGATGCTACTCTGACTCACATTTGTTGGGTTCTCCAAAGGGGCTTTTTTTTTTCTTTTTTTACCAGGTGAATACCAAGGGCATGATGTCTGAGTGACGTGAAAATATCTGAGTCTTTAACAAGATAACAGCCAATATTCCAGAATGATTATTAGGTGGAAAAGCAGGATTGTTTAGCTAGGGTGTAAATTTACATATGTGAGTGCTTAAGAAAGCAGAACAGAGCTTATTAAGATCACATCTATTGATGGAAACTGATGATAGTAGGGACAGCTGCTAGGCATTTGTTCTAAGATTAAAAGAGAGACAGGTACTAGAAATGAATTTGCTTTCAAATAAAGCATCTGTCCATTTCTCAGGGAGACTGAAGTTCAAGAAACTTGCTTGTTACTTTTTTTTTTTGGTTACATAATAAAAAATGCAAATAATACCATCAAGTCCAAGTTCTGACTATATCAGGTCTATATATTGGCTTAGTGGACAGCAGTGTCACTAAGGACGTACCCAGTTGAGTTCCACTATTGAAAGTCATTCTTCTGGGTGAAGCATTCTCATATGGGCAAGTCGCCCAAGGAAAAGCTGACACATGAGCCACATTTGGCCAAAGTGTGGTGCCGCCATGAGGGGTGTAAGCAATGCTGATGACTGCTGAGCACATGGCAGGGCTGACAAGAGCAGGCGAAGGTGGACGTGGGAAGGTTTCAATCAACCAATCAATATTTATTGGGCACATTTACTCTGTAATGACAAATTTCATCCACCCCATGATTTTCCAATGGCTGGCAAAAAGTATAACTTTCATAACACAAAACAGTCTAATTTAATTTAAGCTAGCATTTTAAAATATATAAGAGAAAATGTATTTGGGAGAAATGAGCATTTTCATATAAAACTCTGATGCTCCAAAAAACAATTTATCATGTGTATCAAGCAAATATTTATGCTTCTCTCATGGGCTTGTCTTAAGGTTGTCCTTGAAGATAATCAGGAAAACTGGGCAGCAGGGGAGAGGGAACAGTGTGGCACAGTGGTTGAGAACATAGTCTCCGCTATCAAACACAGTTGGGTTTGAAATTTATTTCCATTATTTACAGGTTATGTGACCTGGGGCAAGTTACTCAACTTTCCTAAGCCCCAGGTTTGTATTGTACACACCAGGGAAACAGCACCATCTACCTTACAGGGCCTGCTGTCAGAATTAAATGGCATAATACCTACCAGTAAGCACTGTGTCCTTAATGTTATCCACCATTATGAATGTTTTATTTACAACTGTTGTTATTAAGTGATCATTTTATAAAAAGTATGTGAAATCATAGATATTTAACAGATAGATTATCTGTTTCACTATAGTAACCACCTTACTATCTATATGTATCCCATATCATATTGCAAACCTAAAATATATATGATAAAAAAAGAGATTATTGAATGACAAAGTGTGTACAATAATATGTGATTCCTTCTACCTTTGCTGTGAGTCAGAATATTTATTTTTAGTTAAAAGGGAAGATGTCACTCATTAATTTAAATGTATTAATTGACTATCAGCTAGATGTTGGTGATAAAAAGATGGCTAATACCTTTCCCTGCCCTCACGTTGCCTGGAGTCTAACAGGACACAGTCATAAAAACAAATGCTCACTGTACAGTGTCATGAGTGCCACTCTAGAGATAAACATGAGACATCATGGCCCAAAGAAGGAAGGTAGGATACAGGAAGATTTCACCCTCCAATTCTCAGTACTTCAATCACCATATTGCCTCTAATTGTCCATCTATCCATGGATACAACATAAAAGATGTGTTGGAAAAAAATAACAAAAACATGGCATTAAAGGCTTTGAATCCTCTCATGAAGACCAGTCACCACATCTATTAATTCTTGGGGAGATCTTATTTTGTTTTTGTTCAAATATATTTATGTTAGCCTTTCATATAACTCAAGACATGCTTTGATATTTAGTCAGTACAATGCTCCTTTTCCCATTTATTCACATAATTCTCAAAGAGCCTTTCCCCTAGATTTTTATTAACATCATGCTATTTTACATCTCAAGGGAGCACAGTAACCTGATGAACTGATCCAAAAGTTTAGTTATTGTTTGTACGATGCATTAGGAGACAAATCCTGGTTTCTCTGACATCTGGGAGGGCACCAGCAGTGTGTTTTTTGGGAGATAAGAATCTGTACCACATCATGTGTGGTAGGAGGACAGAGATAACTGGAAATAGGAGAAAGGAAAGACGGTCAGTATAATTCTCAACATGGCATGTAGGCTGCAATCAGAGGTTAGGTCCTGCCAGAAGGAGGCTATGCAAATACCATTAGGCTGGAGGGCAAGGCTAGATTGGATGTCCTGAAATAAGGGAAAGAACAGTGGACTGGGAGTGAGACAATCTGCACCTGAGTGTAAACAGTGCAACAAATTCATTATGTGACCTTGGCTAAGTTACTTAACATTTGCCAGGCTTGGCTTTCTCAGAAGAAGAATTTCCCATCGCATCTACGCATATTGAGTAACTATTGCAAGAGAAGTACTAAGATTCAAGAAGAGTAGGACGCGGTCTCTACCTAGAAGGAGTTCACAGTTTGGGGAGGAACATGAGCAAAACACAAGTACCTTTAGCACAAGAGGAAAAGTGCCAGATGGTGTTTGCTGCTTAACCAGGACTGCACATCAGAGTCGCCTTGGGAATTCCATCCCTATATCCACGAAGTCAGTTGCTGTCCATGGAGCCTGAGTTTGAAATGTTTGAAAATTCTCTCCAGGTGATTCTCAAAAATACACATGATAAGGATCCTATCAGAAACTCTTAGTCTCCGGGGTTCCTTGGGGGCTCATGGGAGAAGTGTGGCACTGAAGAGGAGGGTAATTTAAACAAGGGAATTAGATTTATCCTCTCGAGTTCCTTTTAGCTCTGACATCTTTGAACCTACAGAATGGCAAAGCACAGATCCCGGGCGCAGGGGGCGGCCACAGTGGGTGCCCTGAAACTTGACTGAGAGGGCAGCCGACATGCATTGGGGTCCAGGGCTCGGAGAGATGGGAGGAAAGTACCTCAGTTACAGAAGAGGTGGGAGGGCCCACAGGACAATGCAGCTGGCATGGCTGTTGGTTTGACAGCACTGAAGGTATGTCTTTTACTGCAGGAGGCAGGCTCAGGAGACGCAGGCCAAGGCTCACCTGGATCTTTGGGGACATCAGGAACAAACTGAAAGGAAAGAAGTCCTCTCTCCTCACCACCCTCCCTAGTCACTTTCTTCATTGTGGACGGTGTCTCTGACAAAACGGCTTTGTTATATTGTCTGAAATGATTCCAGAACACCAGCCCCCCCCAAAGGGGAATGGACAAACATAGCTTGTGACTAGAGGAATGCCTTAGTCCTAGTCATCTGCTGGTTTTGACTCAAGGTTGTCTGGGTGCTCATCTGATGCCACAGATGGGCTGACACACAGGCTTTGGGAATGTCAGTACATTCAAAGAGAAGAATATAACAATGTCCACAACTCTTCCACCAGAGTAGGCATAACCAAGGTGGATGAAAGCTGCCTTAGCTCCTCCTGAAGAAGGCTCCATCAAGTCAGTGGTACCTCTCGAGAATGGCCAATGTGTTTAGGGAGCTTAAAAAGGGTGCTATTATTAAACACTGCTGTGTGGCATATGTTTTCTTTTGGATATAATTATTGAGAAGAAATCCTTGATTTCATCGATAAAGGAAATGGACTCTTTTATAATATGGATGGTCTCTAAATCACTAGGAATCACTTTGGAAACTTTGCTTTCACAAAAGTTAAATGAAAGAGAGTACCACCTGAAAATTTAGTTTGATACAATGCTGACTCTATGTTGTATACAAAATATAGAAAATATATAGCTGTCCTGGAAGAAGCTTTGCAAATGAAACCACATTTGCCAAGAATTACAATAGTCACTGGGGAAGACCGACACAACAGGGTGTGAGAAGTGAGCCACACACGCATTGCTCAGAGAAGAGAAACCCTAATAGGTGGTCAGGAAGAGACTTTGTAGTTGCATGTGAAAAGTCTTAACACTTTTTCCTAATGAAGTACCTCATGCAACACATAGATTTGAAGTGGAGAATTGCATCTGAGAGATAAATAATGTTTTCCCTTGGTGCTTGGATAAGTGGAGAACTAAATGGCACAGAGGGACTGGCTCAATGTTGTGTAGTATTTCTTCAGACTTTTCATCTTGAAAAACACTAATCAATTCTCATTAAATAGAAGACACTACTGCCCCAGTTTCACTGCTAGGAAAGAGAGGTTATGACATCCAGGGTCATTGACTGACTAGTGGGAAAGACATCAGAGCAAGGATTAGGCCCATGTCACACCTTCTCCACATCTCTGTTTTAATAACAAAAGCAATCTTTGGTTCTTATGTGAAAACCCATTATTTTTCCTCCTTAATATTAAAAATCCCTGAAAGCCCTCATACGTATGTTTATTACTTACAACTCAATTTCTAAACATGAATAAAATGACTTGTCATGAGAAGTCAGGATACTTTTATTTCCAGATGTGGATGGTGAGGGTAAGTGAGAAGCACAGGGAGAAGGTGAGCTCTGAGTCACAAATGATTACAGCTTTCCTCCCAATTCCTACCTCCTTGGCTCTTTTGTTGCAAATGCCTTTCCCCTGTGGCGAATGGATGGCTGTAGGTCTTAACAGTGCACCATGCTTGTTGGCTTTGTCACATATAATCACAAACAGTCATCATTTAACAGTGGTTACCCCAGCATGGGAGCCCAGAGTTTCTGTTGACTAATAATATAAAGGCTACTAAAAAAGAAAAAATTTAAAAAGCCTTATGTACCTGTACAGACTCAGTTTTATATGAAGACAACTGATTATCATATCTTCTGATGAATTGAGGCGGAACATGAAATATGCCTGTGACTACACTTGCCCTAGAATTGATCCTGTGAAGTGACAGGTTATATGGCAAGTTTGCTGGAAATTTTACAGATAGATAATCAGGAAGATAAAGTGTGTGGGCACTTTTGCAAGTGCAGAGAAACTTAAGAAATAAAAGGAGGGTAACTGTTATCCAATCAGATAAAGTGCATGTATTTGTTGAATGGTTTTCATCAAAGTGCTAGATCACAAGTAATCTGTGTTTTACATTAGTATTTTCCCAGGATTTAAATATTCAAACAGCTTTCATTTCTATTCCTCCATTTCCTGTCAATTCCTTCTCTTCTCTCTTAACACAACTTTTCCTCATGTCTACTGAACAAATCCGTTTTGGACACATTGGACAAATTTAACTAATAGGTCAGGTTAATTCCGATTCTTTTTTTTTTTTTTTTGAGACAGAGTCTCACTCTGTCACCCAGGCTAGAGTGCAGTGGCATCATCATAGCTCACTGTGACCTCAAACTCCTGGGCTCAAGCGATCCTCTCATCTCAGCCTACCAAGTAGCTGGGACTACTGGTGTGCACCACTGCAACTGTCTAATTTTTCTATTTTTAGTAGAAATAGACCAGCCTTGCTCTTGCTCAGGCTGGTCTCGAACTCCTGAGCTCAAGAAATCCTCCTGTCTAAGCCTCCCAGAGTGCTAGGATTACAGGTGTGAGCCACCATGCCTGGCCCTCTGATTCTTAAATATAGATTTTTGGAGAATGCTCAAATAAATAGCAACATTTGTCTCATGCATTAGTCTCTTATATGTATTATTTAAAGCACAGAACTTTCTTAATAGGACGTGGAGTCAAATTTATTATCTTTCTGGGGGGTTTACAGTTTCTTCCAAAATATCTATAAGACATGGAACTGAATAAAGTTATCTCCACCTGACTTAATGTTTTTCAATAAATCTGTTGCTGCATATGTTTGAAAGCTAAGGTTATTTTAAAGACTTATTTGTACTTTTCTAAAGTCTATTTGTCAACTATAATTTTAACTCATTAACAGTGTCTTCTTTTGATGATACATGAAGCCATTGGCAAATGACTTTCCAGATCAATGCAGGTATTCAGTTTTCTGGGTTCACAAGATTTCATCACTGATTTTTTTAGCTTATATTTCATTATCACTCATGGAGAGTCGTTGCTAACAGAAGCAGTGAGTTTGGGTAATTCACATTCACACAGTGAACACCTGGGCCTCCACCCCAGCACCGAAAGGAACATGATACTGCTCCCCTCCCCAGTCTTGTCCACCCCATGGGAATCCTGGTACACTTTTCTCCCACCCAGCCAAGGTGGGTGTCCTGAAGTGGCACACTCAGCCTTCAGAAGCAGAGAGCCCAGCACTGGTCTGTTACTATTCCAAAGCCAACGTTCCCACCCTCAGCTCATTCTCACTGCCTCTGAAGCCAGCTGGGTGCACACTCACTTTGCACTGCCTCAGTCCTAAGGCATTACCAGCCAATAGAGTCTGCAGAAAGACATTCCGGAGAACACATTTCTCTACATCCAAATTTGCCTATTTTGTTTCTTTCTCACATAAAAACTTAATTTTTATTTAGATGATCAGATTCTATGCGGTATCTAGATGAATTCATTATATTATTCAAATATCTCGGTATCTTTTGCAATAACCAGCTTTAGATCTTATGCACCATAGACCCTCAATAAATATTTGTTGAATTGAATGAAATAGAATTGAATGCCATCAGTTCCCACTGTTTTATCCATCCTAGTGGCATATTTTATAATTCAGGGAAGGATTTTCTAAAAGTTGTACTACTACATCAAGAATTACTGAGTCCAGGATGTACGTGGTGGCTTACACCTATAATCCTAGCTCTTTGGAAGGCTGAGGCAGGAGGACTGCTTGAGGCCAGGAGTACAAGACTAGCCTGGGTGACACAGTGAGACCCTGTCCCTACAAAAAAAATTTAAAAAATAGCTGAGTGTGGTGGCACACAACTAAAGTCCCAGCTACCTGGGAGGCTGAGTCAGGAGAATGGCTTGAGCCCAGGAGTTTGAGGTTTCAGCAAGCTATGATCACACCATTGCACTCTAGCCCAGATGACAGAATGAGACCCTGTCTCTTAAATAAATAAATAAATAAATAAATTACTGAGTCTGGGATATGACAAGCAAAGCTGTGACCCTATCTTAGGCCTTCAAACATCATTCAGTAGGAGTAGAGGCAACACACCTCATAACATGGTGTTATGGGCAGAGGTTTAAGTCAAAGAAACATAGGTGTAAATCCTGATTCTATCAGGTGTGTAACCTTGGATGAGTTACCTAATCTCTCTATTGCTGAGTTTTCTCTTTTATAAAATAATAGTAGCCACATCACAGGATTGTTGAGAGGATCAAATGAGATACTGTATGTAAAGTGTTTGGCATAAATGCCTGGCAGATAACAAGCACCCAATAAATGATGGCTATTGTTATTCAGTATTTTGTACGGCAGGAAGATCAGTCAATGCAACTCCATTTGCTTAATACTCAGCTATTCAGTCTGACTGAATACCCATTTTAATATTTCTGTCTATACAGCTGTCGTTCTCTGCTCAGGCTGCCATAACTGAGTATCACAGACTGACTGACTTATAAACACAGAAATTTATTTCTTACTGTTCTGGAATCTGGAAAGTCCAAGATCACGGTGCTAGGAGATTTAGTGTGTGGTGGGGGCCTGCTTCCTAATTTATAGACGACACCTTCTTGCTGTGTCCTCCCATGGCAGAAGAGGCAATGAAGCTCTCTTTTATAAAAGCTCTAATCCCATTCATGAGGACTCCACCCTCACGACCTAATCACCTTCTGTGATGATTAATTTTAGCAGTCAACTTGACTGGATTAAGGGATACCTAGATAAATGGTAAAGCATTATTCCCAGGTGACTGTGAGGGTGTTTCTGAGGAGATTGGCACATGAGACTGAGCAGGGAAGATCTGCCCTCAGTCGGCTGGAGGCCTGGACAGAAGAAAAAGGCTGAGGAAAGGCAAATTTGCTCTCCTTCCTTCTCCTGGGATCTGGGACACCATTCTATTCCTGGCCTTGGACATCAGAACTCCAGGTTTTCTGGCCTTTGGACTCCGGGACTTACATGAGAGGCCTTCTGGGTTCTCAGGCCTTTGGCCTCAGACTGAGAGTTACACTATTAGCTTCCCTGGTTCTGAGGCATCTGGACTTGGACTGAGCCATGCTACTGGCTTCCCTGGGTGTTCAGCTTGCAGATGGCCTATTGTGGGACTTCTCAGCCTTCCTTATTGCATCAGCCAAATTCCCTAATAAATCCCCTCTCATCTATCTATCTATCTATCTATCTAGTTGGTTCTATCTTTCTGGAAAACTCTGAGTAATACACCTTCCAAAGGCCCATCTCCTAATACCACCACATTAGAGATTAGGACATAAACATATGCATTTTTGTGGGACACAACCATACAGTCTATAGCAACAGCTAATTATTGGTTTACATTTATTCAGTTTTGTATATAGATATATACTACACACACACACACACACACACTATATTTGAAGGGGAGAAAATATAACCCAAGGATCTTCTGATCAGACTGTTGGCTAGAAATCCAGGTAATTTCCTTGCAAGATGTGGAATTTGATGGCAAATAAACTTTGTAAATCATCCAGAATGCATGATAAGAAAAATAAATGTTAATGAAAATAATTATACTATTAGCATAATCCCTTTCCTGGATGACAAGAATGTTGAATTGACTGAGATTAGAAAGAGCATGCCCAAAAACAAACCAATAAAAAGCAAAACAAAAAACCCCAAACAAACCCAAAAACTCAGCCTTGCCACCAAAAATATTGAGCTGTTTGTCAAAATGAAAGAGACAAAGATGACTCATTTTAAGATTGATGGGCAATATAAAGCAGCCTGCAAAAAGATCAGGAATTCTTTACTGATGAATTGTCATCAGCCAGAAAAAAGCCACACCATGATGAATCTGGGGTATCATATGGAAAGGACTCAGGAACAGAGACATCGTGAGTGAATACTGGAAGAGAAAATAAATCAGAATGAATCCACAATCCACAATAATTCACATTTACACAGCCAACACCTGAGCCTCTAATCTGAGCCAGACTCTAGTTATTGGGAAAGGAGGATTCCTCTAGGCCTGGACTAATTAAGTTCCAGTGTTGACTTCTCAGCATGAAATGTCAATAGCAGCTGGGATGTTAGTATGGCAACAGAGGGGACTTGCTTATTTGTACCACGTGCAGTGATCTCAATATTCTGCGGTTTTAATTTATAAATTGCCTTAAGGCTCCTGAGGAGTGTGAGGTAAATCAGTGTGGCTTAGCAGAAGAAAAGTTCAACTGAAAAGAGAAATGGGAACTGGGTGAGTTTAAACTGCTTGCATTTTAGATTCATATTCTTAAATTTATTGGGCCTAGAGGCAGTTTCATATCCAACCAGGAGAGTTAGGGTTAAAAAAATGCTGTGGAACGTACTCGTACTCAGAGATTAGGAAGGTGGCAAGTGGTTTCAAGTCATTCCCTCCTCCCCTGTTAGGCAAAAAAACAGGGACCTAATTTTATTTAGGTTGAGGATGTTGGATCCTTTATAACTTTCCATTAAAACAGAAATGTGGCACAGCAGCAGAGAAAAGCAAACTTCTTTATCTTGCAGCACAGTTTGTGTGGGCTGCTTCTGTCCTTAGTTATTAGTCTGAAGACCAAACTCTGGCTTCGATTCAAAGGGCGTGAACTCTAAGAATGTGAAATGTTTTTCTTGGGCAAGGGTATTGCAAAACATCTACAAAACAAGGTCTGGATTCTTATTTTAGATTCCGGATCAAAATAACATGATAGAAAGCTGCAGTGTCCTGAGCTGGAGGTGTGGAGAGTCACTTTACAACAAAGAAACATAACAGATTAATAATCACAATCATAACACAGACTAACATTTAATGAGGCAGCAGTCTAAGTGCTTTATGGATTTTAACCCACCCAATCTTCGAAGTAATACTATAAAATATGTGCCACTCATATCCTCATTTAAAGAGTAAAAACTGAAACTTGGAGACATTAAATACCATGCCAAGGTCACACAGCTCATAAAAGGCAGAACCAGGATCTGAACCCATGAACTTAATTCCTACTTTATATTTCCAGATTTAAAAAAATCGTGTTAAAAAAAGAGTAAAATTAGGATATAGCAATTTTCTTCACTGGATTCACTAGATTACAATCAACAAGTTTTAAAAACCTGCTATTCTTAAAGATATTTCAATTATAAAATCTACATACATACAAATTTTATAAAAGGGATTAATTACAGGTAATATATGCACTTTCTTAGAAATAACCAAGAACTGAATTTGTTCCTGTTAAAGCTCCAACTCGGATCCAGATCCCTATTGTTTGAGTATCAAAGGAGATTATTCTGGAGGGAGTAAGAGAAGCCTTCCCATTTTATATTCCACCCCTAGGACACCTAAATCCTTCTCATAGGACCCTCGACAATATCTCATTCAGGTGAGAAGATCTCAAAACAGCCCAACCAAGGGCAGGGTGATACTCTGGTCTTTTTACAAATGCAGTGAGTTCTAATCAGTCAGGACAAAATCCCGACAGCAGTAAGTCAGAAAGCAATCACTCCTTACTGTTAGAAAGGTGCTGTCCATGGTTCTGACCTGCCTGAATCTGCCCCTGCCTTGCTACCAGTGTTGCTTCCTGCGTATCTTGATGACTTTGTTCTTGCCTTGCTTGCTGGGTGCTACCTGATGCCTCTTTGATGCTGCTGTGGACTATTTTAAGCCCTGTGGCCTTTATAACCTAGGGCTCTGGTCTAGGCAGGCTTTTACAAATTAGGAAATGAGGCACACGGAGATTAAGTAACTGGCCCAAGGCATATAGCTATTAATAGTAAGTAGAGATGCTGGGGTTCAAATCCAGCCAGGCCACCTCCCTGAACAAGGGCCAACAAGGTTTAGGCCAGTACTCCACAGAAGCAGGTGGGAGGTGCTAGGCCGTAACACTGGAGAGAAGAGGACGGCCGATAAGCAGAGCACATCATGAAACAAATGGCCAGAGGGCTGAATTGCTGAAAAGAATCTCCTCTTGCAGACTGATGGGCTTTCAAAGGAGTCTGTCTTCCTGTTCTCCCACTCCTCTCTGGGAGAACTATCCAGCATTTCCCCTGATTATTCAGTATCCTTCCATATTTATTTCTAAGAATCATGAATACTTTTATTTTAAATAGGATTGCCAAGTTTAGGTTAATCATTTTGAGTGGTTGTTGTCAAGGACCGGGAGAGCATGCCTCGTTTCCCATTCTGTCATCAACCCTGTAACTAGTATTACTGTTAATACTATAGTAAATTATATAGTAAAGACATTTGTCAATAGACTTTATTCTGCATTAAAAGTACCTAGACAACGTGATAGAGGCCTCACTGAGCAAAATAAATCCACAGAAGCAGAGGCAGCCAAAGAAGGGACAGAAAAGAGAGCAGGGTTCCTGTTCCTAAGAAGAGCATCACACCCTTGCAGGTCAGTCTTTGCATACAGATCCTGCCTCCCATCAAAACCACACTTGAGAAAGAGAACCCAAGGAGAACTATTCTAGGTGAGGTTTACGGCAACTGGAAGCATGCCAACATTATTCAAACAGAAAGAAAAATTTCCCAAAAAGGAAGAAATGCAAATTCATGCTTCCTCTAAGCTCAAAGAAATAAAGCCTATTTAAAACCTATTTTGTTAGCAAAATTACAAAACATCTGTCTTATCCTGGACCAACTTAATTGTTGTTTTCCAAAATGCTCCCAAACATGAATGAGTGTGTATGTGGCGGGAGAGGGGAACAAGGCTGGGGCTGGAGCCACAAACCTCATGCAAGTCTATTAAGAAATGTTCTGATTAGTGCATTGCGTCGTGCAGTCTATTGAAAAGGTCAAGGTCTATGGCTGAGCTAAATATAACCTGGTGAGAGAGAGTGAGCAGGGAGAGCTCTGGAAAATTTTGAGAGGCTTTCATACTGTTTGGAAGATAAGAAGATTTTTTTTGAAGGGATTTCGTTCTTCTTTATGAAGTTTGTAGTTGAAAAAGAGAAGTATCAAGGGCAACTATAAATTCTTACACAAATAACTTTAAAGGAAAATCTAGAATAAATTCCCGGTGTTTAAAAAATCATAAAAATGATGCTATATTCCTCTATTCTATCTCTTCTCTAAGAAACTTAAATCATTTTCACAGGTTTCAATAGAGCTGGTAATGTTATGCTGTTTTGTGAGAACAGAGGTCAGCATGACCTTGCTAATGTGCACAGCTGACCAGGATACTCCGCTGCTGAAAACCCCAGTGACTCATCACGGCCTTTGGGAAAAAGTCCAAAACCCCTTTGTCACACAATCAGGGCTCTTCGTTTTCTGGCCAGTGATTAAACTTCCAGCTTCTCTTCTACCTTCCCCCGTCTCCCCCCCGCCCCCACTTACTCTGTGGTCCTTCGAATGACTCGTGATGCAGTGGCATGCCTTTGGATGGGGTGGCCTTGCCCGCATTGCCTGCAGACTCTTCCTCGCCCTTGAACTGTCATTGCCCCCAGTCACACCACCACCTGACAGCCCTGGCCCACCTCCCATTCCTCTTCCTGTGGCAAAAACGATTGCTGTCATGGTTAACTTTATGTGTCAACTTAGCTGGTTCATGGTACCCAGATATTTGGTCAGATACTCTTCTGGATGTTTCTGTGAGGGTGTTTTTGGATATGATTAACACTGAAATCAGTGGACTTTGAGTAAAGCAGATTGCCCTTCAGTTGGAAGCTTTAACAGAACAGAGACCGATCTCCCCTGAGCAAGAAGGAGTTCTGCAGCAGGCTGCCTTTAGATTCAAACCGCAACACTGGCTCTTCCATGGGTCTCTAGCCTGCTGGCCCACCCTGCAGATTGTGGGTTTGTCACCCTCCATAACTGTGTGAACCAATTCCTTAAAATAAGTCAATCACATCCTATTGGTTATGTTTCTCTAGAGAACCCCGACTAATAGTACACAAATGGCCTTTCCCTTTGGCTTCTGTTGTACCTTTTACATGTCTATGATATAGCATATTTGTCATATTTATTGGTTAACACCTCTGTCCTCCTTCTGTAAGCTTCAGAAGGGCAGGGGTCCTGTCACTCATCAATACAACCCCAGTGTCCACCCGACATAATAAGTTCAATTATAAGTAATCATGGTTCTTGATAAATGCAGGAATATGGAAGCTAAGCAAAAGTTACCACACTATGTAATGGCCATCTTCACATTACTCAAAGCTGTTATAATTTTTGTTTTCTAATCTCATCTCTTCTTCCTCATTACCTGCCAATTATAAAAGCAAAATCCTGACAGCAGTGTCCCTTGTGGGTTCCCACCACTGCAACACATGTTTGGGTAGAGGATGTACACACCAAATTATATTGTATTGTATACGCATAAGGGGGAAATATGACTAAAAGAGTGCACCCTAAAAAATACTAGGCTAGTGACTCCCCTAGCCCTATTTTAGTCAATTATGATTATTTGTGCCAATCAATAATATTCACCATGAGTCTAGCACTGACAAATGTTAAAAAAAACATTTCCAGCTACATTTTATGGGGCAGGAGACTGAGACCTCACTTGCACAGGATCACTCTTATCAACACTCCTTGGGTCTCCTGGACCAATTTCCTACTCATTCCTTTACACTAAGCTGAGCTCAATGACAGAAAATCACATTGAAAGTTCCTTCCAGCGCTTACCTTCAAGAACACTATAATGTATGGTAGAAAGTACTCTCCAGAGCTGACCGCCTGGATTTAAATCCTAACTCCATCACATGTCGGCTGTGCAACCCAGGACTGTTTACTTACCCTCTCTGCCCTTGAATGTCTTCATTTGTGAAATGGGGATTATCACAGCACCTACTTCATGGGATTGTAGTGAGGACTAAATGAGATATGTACGTGTAACTCATATGTGTTGTGTATCACACATCAATCACAGGAGAGGAAGGACTATAAAGTATGTGCTATTAGTCTCTTTCCTGATCCAGAATCCTCAGCAGCCCACCTGGATTACTGCACCAAGTGTGAACTTCCACATTAGTTTTTAAGTCATATTTGCTATTTACTCTTTTTTCCACCAATGTACTAGGTTCCCTCATTACTTTCTGTACAGATTTTGTTAATTCTCAACTCAACCTATAGAGGGTCCTTTCTCCACAAGCCCAACTCCTGGATTCTTCAAAGTTGAAGTAAAGTCCATTTCTCCCAAACATTTCCTGACTCAGAATTTCTGCTCTAAAAATCCTTTAAGGGCTACGCAATTCTATCAAACATTTAATATAAATGTACTGAGCTGTGGTCATGCTCTTCTGTGTAGGCAGCCAGATTGAAGGGTCCTTGAGGCAGGAACAATGGTGGCTGCTTCAAACGCTCCCTGGGATGGTTCATTGTTGGCTGTTAGTACTTGTACCCTGATTGACTGAGAACTGTTGCTTTGTGTCTCTCTGATAGAAAGACAAAGGACAGGGATGTGGGCACCTGTCCTTCCCTCTCACCTAGGCTGGCTCACCAAGGTTGGCCAAGCAACAGCTCTCCTTGGCAGGGATTCTTACTGGCACACTCAGAGAAGGTATCTTTCTCCAGCAAACTGTTACAGATGGAATACTGTAACTGCATTCCGTTTAATTTTAAGAATCCCTATAGTTTTTTTTTTTTTTTAACAGTTTGGGATACATGTAGATTATACATATTGATATTTGAATGAACTCTCCATTTGCTGCTTTTCCTCTCCTATTTTCATTTTATTTAACACAGAACTATTTGTGTGTTCATGTACACACATGCAACTGGAGAATAAGTGTATAAGATAAAACAAGAAATCAAGACTGAGAGGAAAACTGCATTAATTATTTGAAAGAAAATTTCATAGTTGAAGAATATCAGCTTCAGACATTTTATTTCATATTTAGTTTAAATGTAGGACAAAAACACTGATTAGGATAAAATAACACTTTAAATATGTGTTGAGCTTTTAATCTTTAAGTATTAATTATATATATTGTCATATTTGCCTAGATACACTTTGTATGTCTGAAAAATCATGTTATAGTATACCGCTTTTTTCCAGACTTGGAATAGCTGGGATTTAGCTTGTACTTGCTGATATTTCCTGTGAGAACAAGTGAAAAGATTTTTTTTTTTCCTAAAATTTTGAAACTGTAGCTGGTTGTCTTATTACTTTTCATTAGACACATTTGATAAAAATGAAAACTGAGGAGAGCCAGCCCAAATATTCCTTCTGAAAGCTTCTCTGGCCCCTGGAACTTGGAAGAGTATTAGTCTCTATTTCATTCTCTTACTTTTCCTTGTGGCCTCCTATGCTATGAGGAAGGGCCATGAAGTGGTGGGCTGATGTGCTGTCTGCAAGTTTTTGAAACCTGGGAATAATGTGCAGAACAGCTGGAGAACACTGTCTACCTTTACCTTCATCAAAATCATGACTTATATAGGATACACATGCACAAAAATGGCTTTTTCCCCCCCTTTTTTTAAAGACAAGTCTCACTCTGTCACTCCAGGTAGAGTGTAATGGTGTCATTCTAGCTCACTCCAACCTCAAACTCCTGGGCTTAAGTCATCCTCCTGACTCAGCCTCCTGAGTAGCTGGGACTACAGGTACATACCACCTGGCTAATTTTTCTGTTTTTAATAAAGATGGGGGTCTCCCTCTTGCTCAGGCTGTTCTCGAACTCCTGAGCTCAAGCAATCCTCCTGCCTCAGCCTCCCAGCA
This sequence comes from Indri indri, assembly GCA_004363605.1. Taxonomy (NCBI): domain Eukaryota; kingdom Metazoa; phylum Chordata; class Mammalia; order Primates; family Indriidae; genus Indri; species Indri indri. The sequence continues at coordinate 8,957 of RJWJ010011785.1, read as the reverse complement.
TGCTAGGATTACAGGCGTGAGCCACTGTATCCAGCTGGACATGACTTTTATATTCAAAAGGCAACCTTGAAGGAAAAACCTGGACCATATCACTATTGATTATTCATACTCTTTACAGTTCTCATGCTCCCAAGCCCGAATTCCAATCCCTGGAATACACTATTGAAAAAGAACTGCACTATATTCCTTGAATATTTTGGAGTAACCAATGCAACCATCTACACTGACAGGTGAATAAATTAATTTCACCTGGAAGCAGGGAGCTTAACCCGTGTAGATTATACATATTTAAAACCACCATATGGTGAGTTCTCCTTAACATTTGTGCCAGAAACTTTATACTTTCTCCTAAATCCCCTCAAAACTGTAAAGGTAGGTGCAGATTATCATTCTCATTCTACAGAAGAGAAAACTGAGGTTCAGATAAATGATCAAAGGCACAGAGCTTTCTGAGAGCAGGCCATGGAGCAGGGATCTGAACCCCGGTCTCCAATTCCGAAGCAAGAGCTCTCATAACTCAGTTATGCAGCCTCTAGAGGATCTAAAAATGTATTGTAAGTGATGAGCTCTCTATGTGATTTTCTGTAGGTATTATGAATCTCTAATTCAAGGTGTTATATTCAGAACAGTAGCCAATACTAACAATTTGTACTACAATGAATGAAATTTACATTGTTGCTTACATTACAGTCAGGGATTCATTGGTTAAGAGAGCAGTCTTCATATCAATTATCGGTTTCATTATGTGACTTTCCTTTGAGTGCCTTTTTGTTTTTTCCCCCACAAAGTTACATTTGTTATCTAGTGTTTTAGGAACCTTCACTATACAATGTTGGTTAATAGGTAGTTGGCAATGAGTCTTGGCTACAAATAAAGGGAATTTCAAAGATAAATTAGTTTACTGATCCAAAGGTGCTAGATTAAATGTTTTGTTGGGATTCATGTATTTCCACTAGAATATACAATTAAATACAAACTACAAATGAGGTGTTAAATCAAATTCCATGGTTGCTTCCCTGGGATATTTCTTTCAAAGTCAAGCTGCAAACAGCATATATTCATTAAAGATCCATTAAATACATTCTTGTCAGAAAGTTAGTTAAAACATTTATGTCATTATGTCACATGGCTCAATAGCTCAGAAGCAGCCACTGAAACAAAAAAAGTTTGCTGATACCAGGCGAAATTTCCTCATTTGGTTTTTTTTTGTTTTGTTTTCTGGTTCTTCTTTTGTTTGTTTTTCGGGTTTTTTTTTTTTTTTTTGCCAACTTTCCTTTGTAAGATCTTTAGCTCACAGTGGGTAGCCAACAATACTTCAAATTTCAGTGTTTGAAGATTTTTACACAAGCAGAGAAAGAAAGGAAAAATGCCTCCCTATCCCAAGCAGAAGAGAGATGCTTGGCTTGGCTGCTTGCACAGTTCAGTTTGCAACGCTTCATTTGGAAAGCTTGGTGGGAGTGGGAGGCTGACTCATGAGGACTGACAGACTAGACTTCTTGCTCTTCAACTTTTCAGATAGATTTGCTAATGCAGCAAGCTCCAATTATGGGAGCCTATAAAGGGTGGTAGGAAGGAGCTGCTGGTTGGAAGAATGCAAATGACTAGACTGAGTCCCGGCCCTCAACACCAAAGCATCTCGAGGGGCTGCCCATGACAATTGGAGAGGGGGTGGTGGATCACACAGTGCTCTACTAGAGCCAACCAGGACAAACTCACCTGGAGGAAAGCCGCGAGGGATTAGAGCCCCTCTTCATGCTGTACTCCAAGCCAGCAGGCAAAGATGCAGATGAGCTGCCTGGTAACAAGATTTGGATATTCCCTGGAGGCCAGTACTAGATGAGTGCTACAATCTGGGAGTGATTTGGGAGATGGGAATTGGCAGGGGTGGACATTAGAGCGGAGGTCCAGAACAGGCTATTCAGAAGTCAAAAACAAAAACAAAAACAAAAAACAAACCAGGTAGCTGGGCTGGGCTGATACCATATGGTAAGGCTTATCTGGTATTCAGTCTTCTCTCTTCAGTGATAAATAACAAAGCCAGAGAAAGATGAGAATACAAAGGTAATGATTGTGCGGAAGCGTGTCATTTACAGGAATAATGTAAGTGGGAATGATTTTCATATTATTCAGTTGGCCCTAATCAAACCAATGAAGAAACTGGACAACTTTCAAAGGTAAAAATGATTTGAGAGCTTATTAGGGAGGAAAAAGACGGAAAGTCTTGAATTCAAGAATGATGCAGTATCCATTTCAGCATAAGTCCTGATGAACAAACTGCCAGGTTTTATCTAATGCACCTAATCCAGAAATCCTAAATTTGAGGCTTAACTGACATTGTCCTCAACTAAGCCAGATATTTTCACAAAAGGCTAAAAGATACTTGTTTCCCTGGAGTCTGTTTCATAACAGCTCCACGCCTGGTGAGGGGAAGGAAGAGGACTTATAATCTTAAAGAATGCCACAATTTCACACTCCTTTTCCCCAAATCATTTTCTGCCTACCATATAAAAATGCACCCTTCAGATATCATTTTGCAGATATATAGAGATGCATGGTCAAGGACTGAGTGGAGGGGAACCGACCTATGGGATGGACTCTCCCTGTCTTGGTCTAGAGACCTCATCACTGATGCTGAGCTGTGCTCACTCATCATTTCTCAGTGAAATGATGAAAAGTCCTGGTTGTCCTAGAAAGAGCTGAAAGAGAAATGACTTCAAGGCTCGGGGTTAACGGGAAAAGAAAATGTTACATTTCTAAGGGAGAGGACAACAGATGTCTCATCAAAATGCATCTGACCCTATAATGTTCCAAATTTCTGTCTTTGTGAAGGTAAATTAGAATCTTATGCTTGTTTGCCTAATCGCTTGTTACACAAAGTGTCTTGTGCTACATGGTTAGCTTATATCCTGAGAAGGCCATGGGGCCATACAAAATTTTACCCAAACCTATAAATGTGTGTTTACTATTGGAGTTACTTTTATTTTCTAAAAATGGGATCTTAAAATTCATTGCAATAACTATGGAAAGGGACTGAAATTCCAGTTATAGTGATATTTTATGACCACAAAGCATTTGGATTATATTACATCAATTTCCATTTGCTCTGAATGGCACCTAGGTTAACTAGAAGAATTAAAATCAAGCACTCACTTTTATAGGTCGAATGAGTTGAAAACTCCTAATACCAGGTATTTTTTTTTTTTAAAAGGGCCCTTGCACTGGGCAAAGTAGATGAAAAGGGAACACCAACTGTCTCCTCGCTCCCCCTCTTCCATGCACTGGGTGGTTCTAGCAGCCTCTCACCTGGGATGGTGGGTCTGAGAGGAAGTGAGGGTAATGGCTGCCTTAGTGAGAACCAGGACTTGTCTGTTCATGGTCTCTAAGCCAAGATTCCATTTTGGGCAAGGTGGAGCAATAAAATTGGGTCTCAGAGCATATTCTGTACAGGATTAATTTAGGAAGGCTCAAAGAGCAGCCCTAGTCTGTGACAAGGTCTCAGGTTTTTTATAGCAGTTCCCACACCTGCTTCTGTTCATTAGATGATGGGACCACTGTTCATTGGCCCATCCCTTAAGGTTGTGAAATAAGCCATCCGCTGGCACCTTAAGACAAGTGGAGAGCTTTAATCTTCATCAGCTGTGATGCCTTATCTTGCTTAGGGAAACAAAGTCAAAGTTGGGTAAGGAATGAAAACACTTTCAGGACCAGGACTCCCTGGGACAGGAAACACTTTTAGGACCAGGTCCGGGAACTGGGGTCTCAAAAATCCAAGCCGCACATTGGTTAAGCCAAGGCAGGAGGATCACTTCAGCCCAGAATTTCGAGGCTGCAGTGGGCTATGATTGCGCCACTGCACTCCAGCCTGGGTGACAGAGCAAGACCCTGTCTCTAAACAAACAAACAAAAAGCAAACAAATACAACAACAACAAAAAACAAGCCACCTTCTGCTTTGAGAGTCATCTCTGCTTCTTTCAGTATCTGGTGGCACTTCCTGGTACTTCCACTTCCCAGGAAGGAGGCTCAGTGCAACGGGCCCTTCTCTGCCCTTACTTGCTCAGTCTCTCAGCAGCATTGCACTAAGATGCCCACTTCTCCTGGATTCAAATGCTGTCTTCTCCTGGCTCTCACTTTGTGCGTTTTTCTCTTACCTTTTGGCATCTGCTTTTTTGCCCCCTTCCCAGGCTCCTTCTCCTATAATGACCTATAATTGCTGGTGTTTCCCTGGGAGTGGCCATCAGCTCTCTTCCTTGCTAGGCTTTCTCCCTAGGGGATCCTATCCATTCCCATGGCTTTAAATACCATCCATGCTTGATTTAGATGACTCTCAAATTTAGAGAAAAACCATTCCAGTTTATTCATTCAACATTTACTGAGAATTTGCAGTATAGAAGCATGCGTCTATATTATCATTTATAGCAACCTTAGCATCCTGGGCCTATTCACCTACTCACTTAAGAATACTTTTCAGTAATCTTGCTCCACTTTCCCACATTGCCAATCTGTCAACAAGTCCCATACAGACTTGTTTCTGCAGTGTATTTCATACCTTCCCTTTCCTGCCCCATGGTCAAAACCTTAATATTCTCTTCACCTTGTGCCTCAGGGGAGAAAACAGCCTTGTATTTGGCCTTCCTGTGTCTGGGGAATATTGAATCCAACTCATCGTTCAGCCACAGTGATGGTGGGAGTCACTCACTCAACGTATATCATTTGGTGCCTACTATGTGCCTAGTGCTGAGGGTACCAATTGGATTTATGTGCTTGCCCTTAAGCTGTTTACATTTTAGTGGAAGAGACAGACAAGTAAGGGAAGCACTAATGCAATGGGTGGCAAAGGCAAGGATGAGACAGGCCCAGGTGCCACAGGAGCACATGGGAAGGGCACCGGATTCAGCCTCAGGGAGAAGTTTCCTGCTGGAAGTGAGTTTGATGGGACTGGAGAAGTTAGCCAGACGTGTGTGTGTGTGTGTCTGTGAGTTGTGGGGAGGACGTGCTTACATGGAAAACAAGCACAAGCATAATGAAGTAGAGAAACTGCCAGAACCTCATCTGGAATCACCATAGGGTTCTTTCTTTCTTTCTTTTTATTTCAGCATATTATGGGGGTGCAAATGTTTAGGTTACATATACTGCCCTAGCCTCCTCCCCGAGTCAGAGCTTGAAGCGTGTCCAACCCCTAGACGGTGCTCATCACACTCATTACGTTTTATATACCCATCCCCTCCTCCCCCCTCCCATCTGCCCGACGCCCGATGAATGTTATTCCTATATGTGCACTTAGGTGTTGATCAGTTAAAACCAATTTGATGGTGAGTACATGTGGTGCTTGTTTTTCCATTCTTGGGATACTTCACTTAGCAGAATGGGTTCCAGCTCTATCCAGGAAATACAAGAGGTGCTATATCACCATTATTTCTTATAGCTAAATAGTACTCCATGGTATACATATACCACATTTTATTAATCCGCCATAAGGTTTTAAGCAGAAAAGTGGTAAGGTCAGAAGTACTCTTTAGAAAGCTCCTTCTGACTGTCATTGGGAAAAGGCATGAATAAAAAGCTGGTAAGAGTCTGTTGGATTCAGTAACCTGGGCAAGAGATAATGAAAACTTTGGATTAAGACAGTGGCAGTGGGGATGGACAGAAGTGAAACACTGATAACTGACAAGGCTTAGTCATTAAATGGAACAGGGCTAGCTTCAAATCTGGTCTTGGCCGTTGACTGACTGCAGGCCAATCACAAACTTGCCAGCCTGTTTCCTCATCTGTAAGAGGGAGATAATAACTAACTCTCAGGATCATTGTGTTGGTTAAATGGGACTTACTGTGAGAATGCCTGATATATAGAAAGTTAATAAACGTTCATTTCTTCCCTTCCTCAAGCATTGTATTGATCTTCTAATTCTCTACCCCAGAATGTGTAGCAGTTCCACGTTATTTCACTATATCAAAATTAACTTTCTACAGACCAGTGTTTCTCAACCTTGATGCTACCGACATTTGGGACCAGATAATTCTTTGCTGTGTGGGGCTGTTCTGTGCATTGTGGGATGGCCTGTACCCACTGAATGCCAGTAGCACCCCAACCTAGTGATGACAATCAAAAATGTCTCCAGCCATTGCCAAATGTCCCTTTAACCTGAGGGGCAAAATCAGGCTTGGTTGAGAACCATTGCTCTAGACTCTTCTGTGCCCTTGCCAACCGCACTTTCAATACGACATCTCATCCTCAAAATACAGTTTTTGTATTACTTTCCTCTATGGATGTTAGCCAAGTAAGGTGGGTTACGATCTCATTCTCATATCACACTGCATAATTTTTCTATATCCTGCACAAAGCCTAGAAGACATCACTGAATGTCACTGAATGAATTTTCAAATACATTCATTGACTCTCTATACTATCAAGATATTAAAGCCCAAACGCCTAGTACTGCAGTAAACACTGCAAAAATCTAGCCCCTCCAACTCTCCAGCTGGGTCTCATTATCTCCAATTATTCCCCCCAGCTCACCCCTTGCTAAAATACTCTGCCTTCTCCTGACTGCGACATTTCCTGGGTCAGGAAGCCCCTCTCCACCCCCCACACCCACGCAAAACTGACATAAGGTTGCCAACTTTTTATTTTGCCAGGTAAGAATATTTTAATAACAACAACAGCAACAACTATCACACTATCATTTTGTTAAATAAAGGGAATTTTAATAAAAAAGTAGAAAAGAGCAAATCTCAGGATAAAAGAAAGTAATTTAAATGAAAAGAATTTAGCTTTATTAAAAGACTACGTTGTTCTTGCTTTTCTCATTTCTGAGAAAACACTGCTGAAGAGTTCATTGTGGACCAGCGTTTGGGAAACACTGAACTCATTTCTTGCCCAGCCAGACCTGACAAGGTTATTCTCTTCCTTGATCTGAACCTAGTGGCGTAGGGGCTTCTGTATATCCCACCCTGAATACTCTCTTCCCACCTATCTCTGCTTGGAAATCTGCTACTCCTTCTACAAAGTCAGCATAAAATACTAACTGGGGAAAAAAAAAACCATTAAAAATTAAGTTGTATGCCCCAAATGAGAGGCAATCCTTCTCCCTGCTAAATTTACTTCTTGGGGTGCTTACCATATTCTGACTACTGGGGATGTTTTTACACAGGCCACAGCCAGCAGCATATCTCCTTATCTTTGTAGAAAAGGGCCTTACAAGTAAATAGTCAGCACCAAATAAATGTTTGCTGAATTAAGTGGTTGAATTGACTCTGACTTTGGGGTCTCCATCCCCTCCACCTGGAATTCCTACTCCATTAGTTTTCTACTGCTGCCATAACAAATTATCACAAATGTAGCTGCTTAAAACAATACAAATTTAGTATTTTATAGTTCTGTAGGTCAGATGTCTGACACACGCCTCGCTGGGTGTTGGCAGGGCTGTATTACTTTTGGGAAACTCTAGGGAAAAATCTGTTTCTTTGCTTTTCCAGCATGTAGAGGCCATTTAAATTCCTTGGCTTATGGCCCATTTTTTCCATCTTCAAAGCCAGCAATGTTGCATCTCACTGACCATTCTTCCAAAATCACAACTCTCTCTGGCTGTGAACTCAGACAAGAAAGGTTCTCTGATTTTAAAGACCCATGATGCTAGCTTGAGCCCACCTGGAGAACCAAGGATAATCATTTCCCCACCTTAAGGTCCTTAATTTAATCTCATCTGCAAAGTTACTTTTGCCACGGCTTCTGAGGATTAGGCTGTGGACATCTTTGGGGGCCATTATTCTGCTACCACAGCCACTCTCACTATTGTTTATCAACCACATTCCTCACCTCCATTAACATCAGACTCTTTAGTCATCATCTGAAACTTATTCAAGATCACAGAAACAAACAATGAAAGAATCAGCATTTGAACCCATGTCTATGCAGGCACAAAGCTCCTTCCAACACCTTTGTGGTAAAAAAAACAATGGGACACATCTCCATGCAGTGGATGGCCACCACATGGGATGAATGATGAAGCAGTGGAAACATTTTATCCTGAGATGCCTTTCAGATGGTATTTGAAAATGCATTGATGTTTTCCCCAGCACCCAGTGTATGTATGCTTATGTGTTCAAAGACAAATGTTCATGGCCACATAAGACATGTGAAAGGCAGAATCTTCTAAATTGGGCTCTGGCTTTCATAACTGAGTTCTGCAAAGTCCGGCAACACTCATCCCTAAGTGTCAGTACATTTTTAGCACCTTGGGACCTTCACAGTTAGGCTTCCTGAGCTTTAATCTAAGGACACATTTCCCACAAGTTCCCCTTTTAGCTGTTACAGTGTTCAGATTTGCACAGCCAATGTGGAGCAGAAAGGGCTATTTTTGTTTAAAATTTTAGCATTGATTATACCATGGTGATTCATGGCGTGGGTACTTCAAGGCTTAATTAATATAACAGTGTGTGGTAAGTAAGGTCTTTGTGGTAGAATTCATTGTTAATTACCACTGAACTGAAACCTGAACTTCAGAATTTTATTGTGTTTTGCATGGATCAGGAGAAACCGCTTCTTGCAGAAGAAGCCTTTCCTTAACTTGTATTCACTATGATCTATCATCTGTTGAAGTGGTCAGACAATGCCTGAAACTGTCCCCAACTTCAGAACAGCCTTTATCGTCCCAAGGAGGACACCGATGGGAAGGAATCTAAAGAAATCATCTGTTGCCGGGCGCGGTGGCTCACGCCTGTAATCCTAGCACTCTGGGAGGCCGAGGCGGGAGGATCGTCCTGAGCTCAGGAGTTCGAGACCAGCCTGAGCAAGAGCGAGACCCCGTCTCTACCAAAAATAGAAAGAAATTAATTGGACAGCTAAAAATATATATAGAAAAAATTAGCCGGGCATGGTGGCGCATGCCTGTAGTCCCAGCTACTCGGGAGGCTGAGACAGTAGGATGGCTCGAGCCCAGGAGTTTGAGGTTGCTGTGAG